>KN883198.1:158528-185336 GCA_000934455.1 Apostichopus parvimensis | reverse complement strand
TTGTGTGGCAGGTATGACTATATGCCATCATAGGAAAATGTCCAAGACTATATATGTTTTAAACTTTATGAAACATTGCCTGCCATGTGATGTATGTCAATGTGTTACAACCGTTATATATTTCTGGTGTATGTCAATGTTCGCCCGTTATTTTTCCCATAGGATTCCAATGGACCAAAATTTCAAAATTCAAGTAGGATGTTAAAACTTTCTATGCTATCTCTCTGCTTCAAATAACTAACACTCATCCTAATAGAACAAAGAAAATACCAATTTCAATACTGAAAACTGCATGTGTTGATTTTCATGTTAATTTACTGTGTAAAGGCCCATGTACTTGTCGTTGTCATACTCTCTGCATATTAATGCTTGTCCCCTTCCGTTCCCTAGTAGGAGATTCATTCCTTTGTTACTGTTACATTATAATACCATCAGATTTCACTGAATATTCTGTTACTTTCAACTCAAAGTCAATTTGTCTCTCTTCATGCAATATACTGTATTGTAACATGCATTCTGAAAGCTTTCCACCCTTACAACCCTGACAAGGCATGTCAAACGTATTTATCAAAGCAAATACTTTGTTTAAATACTTGTCGACAACACCTTCACTTTAATACCGTAGTACAGTACAGTAAGAGGGCAAGCTTGCATTTCTGTTTTCCTAAGCAAGCATTTCAAAGTACCATTTAACTGCCTGTTGCATTTACGCTGTGATGAACAGCTCTATGGTAGGATGGAATTAACCTTGTAATTCAAACTGAGTGATGCGTTAACTAAACAATTATCACACAGTTTTGTTTTGTTTTGGAGTTTGTTTTTCAAGTTTACCAAGCCCACCTATGTCAGAGGTTTTTGATAAATTGATCCAACCTATGACATCATCCCAGATTTTTCAAACAAATTTCCCAAAACATATCACTGAATTGGGGAGGAAGTGCTAGTGGATGGTGCTCCAGAAGTGAGGGCGCTTAACTGAAGTCACTGTGTTGACGAGATAAGTTGCAGCAACTACAAAACCCTCCTTGGTTAGGACGAATCGACATCAAACAATATGGATTATCTGCGCCGGCCTGCAGTGCCTATCATTGTGACACTGCAGAGTAAAAATAGTGTCGATGCCTTTAATGAAAGTCATCCAAGACTGTGCCTTAGAAGGACAAAAAACAACTACTATACTTGACTTGCTCTACTCTCATACCCAATCCCATTACATCAAGACTGTAACATAATACTGTATCATAGATGATGTCCTACTCAACCTGGCTGCATGGTGACCCATACCCTAGCTCTGTATCCTACTGTACTCTCCATATATATGCTAACCATTGTCAAGACACAACACTTTAAAGGGCGTGAAGACTCGCGCAAAAAGAAACATCTAATGCCGTAACAGAAGTGACACCACCATCGATCCCAGAAAATGCACACACACAGCTTGCTACCATCGGTAATTAGACACTAGTGTACAGTCAGTACATACAGCTGCGATCAATACCCACAGCACAGTGTATAAACGATACAGCGACGGACATCTCAGGTCCAGCTAAAGATAACAAGGTATCACGTTTCATTACTGCAACAGAACAGCAACAGAAAGTTAACTTTTTCAGATGGCCGCACACAGTTTGGGGCGAGTCTTCAATGCCTTAAACGTACTACAGTAGCTGCAGACCAGCAGATTTCACATTTCATTTCCTTCTTATGTTTTCACAAGCAGATTACTCACACACATCAGTCATTAACTCAAGTCACAGTAGATCATACAACTACCAGCCTAACAAATAGAAGTGTTCTTAGGTACATCCCCTTGAACTAGTAATATTAACAACTCTCCTTTTTATTACCTCCTGATATAACTAGATTAATTCCAAAAGCTCTCACCAGATTTTAGACAAGTTGTTCAGATTCAGAAATCTAACTAGTAAAGATCCACCCACCTTCAGTAGCACTTGAAGCTCTTTTCGATTTAGATGTATATAAATCACATTACTTCAGCATCATCTCATGATAAGAGAGGAGTGTGTCCTTCATCATCCACTAACAGGAGAGGGAAGAGGTTTTCTTTTGAACTCACTCAAATTGGAAAATGAGGAAATAATCTTGTAAATCTTTGAATTGAACAATAATTACATGTATACATCTCAGCAACTGATCTAAATTTTCTCGTTCTTCTTCTTTTTCTTAAAGTAAGGTTATATCTTCATTTACAACATTTTGTCTCGTCTTCTAACGGTAATCATTTACAAAACTTTTAAAAGACACTCTAAAGCACAGGCAGTAATGTACAGATTTGTAGTTAATGAAAACTGACAACATCTTACTTTAGTCCTTGGGGGCTTATTTGCCACATAATTTAGACAGTTGGGTTTTGTACTGTACTTTGCATAATATAGTTTGTGCCTACAGATAGCTTTTACATACATGTACATTGAGTACAGTACAGGTCTACCAGCTTAGTTTAGTTTCGTAAAGAAAAAGGATCAGGAGGGACACTCAAGTCCCCATCAAGGACCCTATAGGAGAGGAAAAAACTGAAGAAACAAACCCTCAGACCCGATTACCATGCTTAAAGTGCTTGTCCAAAGCATTCTTAAACCCATTGACACTACTTGCAAGTACAAATTTCTCAGGCAAACTGTTCCACTCATTCACAACCCTATTAGAAAAAAAGTTATGCCGAATATTAATGCTACTTTGTGACTTTTGGAGTTTAAGACAATGACCTCTGGTACAACTACTGTACTATTAGCAAACATGCAAAAGCCATGAAAAAGTCAAGGATTAATTAACTGTCAAAACGATACACAATCTTGAAAACCTGAATCAAGTCACCACGTTTCCTCCAGTGTGGTGAGATTCAACAGTTGTAGCCGCCTATAATTAGGAGCACCCTTTAAGGAACTAATTATTCTAGTAGCCCTCCTCTGAACCTTTTCGAGTACTTCCTATCCTTAGCAAAATATGGGTGCCAAGCCTGCACAGTGTACTCCAGATGAGGCCTAGCCAACTGCTTATAAAACCTAACAACTATGTCCTCGTTCAGAAAACTGAAGTTCCTCTTGATCATACCTAAAACCCTATTACCTCTATTAGCAGCTTCAAGACAATGCAACCATGTTAGACAATGCTTACAGATTCAAAAGGATGCTTATCGGGCTATACACAATAGTTAGACCAAAGATCTGCCTCTTCCGTAAGCACCGAAAGAGGTCCCGATTACCGCAGTTCGGTAAGATTCGAGCAGATCGAACACGAAGCACTCTAAACATTCTGGATGGTAGAATGAGAGGAGAGGTCCTTGACGGGCGGGGTTTGGTCATGGAGGGTGCACACTGCACAGTGCACCAGTTCACTCTAGACACAGTATAGTGAAAGTGCTGAGGTTATGAGGAGACTGGTAAGGGAGGAGTGAAGTAAACTCTGCTTACATGATGTGTTTTTTGAACCACTAGAATCTCATTAGTTTTGGGTGTTATCTTATACAAATATAAATGTTTCTGAAAGTATTTTCTAAGCACTACTTTTGAGTTTTCCAGGTTTCTCTAAAATGAACACATATTTTCATCACTATACTGTACAGTACATGTAGTAATCAAGGGGTAATATGTGTCAACATTTCATGTAAAAACAACTTTAACAATGAACCTCAACCAGACCAGTTTAATGTTTTTTTATGGTATAATCTTCAAATGAAGTTACAATCTTAAACTAAATTGAGAATTACTGGGAAAAACTCCGTCTGTACAACGAATGTAAACTTTCTTAAGACTACAGGTTTTAATCCACACTATCCATCTGACCTAGAAATGACAAGCATATGGTATAGAAATTACTTGAGAATATTATTTGACAAAATATCCATAAGTAAAGAGAAATTAAAGAGAATACAATATTTTTAACTAGTACTGTAATCCAAAGGGAATATTCCGATCGAAGAAAATGCGTGCAGGCACTTACAGTAGGATGGTAGCATGAGAAGGAAGGGCAATGACAGAGGTGCCGGTCATAGGTTACCAGGACTTTATAGGCACTGTAGAACGGGTGCTAAGGTTGTGAGGAGACAGGTAAGCGAGGAGCGAAGTAAATCTTGCATGTTGACCTTTGACCGTGAATTTTGACATTCAGCCAACTGACTGAAATATAAACATACAATCTATCGAATCCACACATTAGTTTACGATCCACAACGGCCAGCCAGTACAGTGCTGCCATCATCACCACATATATGACACAGTTTGGAAAATTCCTACTTTTTTGCAATTGATATCTAAAGATAATTTCTTACTTTTTATGATTTCAACAAAAAAATTCATATACTGTACAATACCATTTTCTAATTTTAAAAAATGTCAATGTATTTATATGAACATTCCATGATAATCTTTGTAACAACAATATAACCTGGCTGATTTCCTTTACAATACACAATATACTACATATATACAGTACATATTGTATACATGCTAAGTTGCGTAACAGAGCAATCGGTTTGGTCAATTTCCAAATCAAGCCAGCAACCATGAAAATGGTCAGTACCCCAACTGATTCAAGCCTAATTTGTAAAACTGTATAATGGACAAAGACAGTCGAGAGGCTTGGCACTGATTTGCAAGTCAAAATTGAAGTGGCTGATTTCTCCTAAGTTAGAGGATACCAACATTAAAAAGATACTACACAGGCATTTCTGTGTGACATCACACTTATGAAAAGCTTTGCGTTTGATAAAATTAGAGCACTGAAGTATTATGAGTAAGTGAACTGTAAAAATTTAGCATATTCTGTACCCAGAATTAGCTGTATTTGTAGGCCAATGCCATGGCTGCAGTATTTACATACATGTGTCATTTATACAATGTTATTCCATCTGCTAGAGATACTGTACTGCACAAGCTGGAATTTTTCTTGTTCACTCGTGACGGATCGTAACAACTGCTTACCCAACTGTTCTGACAGACCAGGGCATTAGAGCCTATGGTCTCAGAATTAAACAAATGTGTTGTCTAAAAAGTGTTTTGCTGTTTAATACTGTTTTAGGATGAATGTACCAACTGGTACAGTATTTTGTCACTAAGAGAAAGTCTATTTATTTCAAATAATCCCTTGCTGTAACCTATAGACAACTGTTAGATCAAAAACAATTGGATCTAATCCAAATTTCACGATTATTCGACACTTTGGTTGAAAAGATACCGTTTTTGATCATGATGGCAAGTATTAACTGCTGAGGTGGCTAGGCTACTCTACCTTCCATGCCGGTAGATTAGCGACACGTTTAAACTAGATGGATGAACATATAGACGTGCATTTAAACTCAAGATGCCCATCTACCTATATTGTACAGCAGTTTAAATGTACCAGTCCCTAATCTGTTTTCATTTCAGTAGTTTGCCTTTGAAGAAGGTCCTGCTAGGACTGTAACATCAGGCCCTCTATTTTTCACATTTTACCGTGGACACATGCTTTCTGTTTGCTTAGATTAGGAGATTGTTAACGGCTTTTTCTCTCTCTCTCTTTGTTTTTGTGTTTTTTCCCCTCTTGATAGAGAGATATAGCAATATTTTCATAACTTCCATTTTTAGAAAGGTTATGTTACTTGATATTCCCTCCCTCCCTCCCTCCTTATTATGTACAACAGACTGTACATTGAACATAGTGGACTCCTGTGTGCTAAATTGCATGAATTTCTGTGTGGGCAGATCAACCGAAGGTTCAATTTTTACACGATTATCTTCGGAGCGCTCTCAAAGAGTGTTTGCTAAAGACCCTTATCTCGTCACTGTGTAAATGTCAATTGGAAGAAATATGCACAGTACAGTACTTCTAAGGTTAAACAAGACCAACTTAGATATATTCAAGTCTGAAAAAAAAAAAAAAATAGAGCAGTAACAAGTACAAAAGTAGAGTTACTATTACTGGTAGAAAATGAAATAATCGGTCATTTAACGTGAAAAACATCAATTAGTCATGAACGATGGAATGATATGCTGAAATACTGTACTGTAAATTTTGTGCTATACAGTACTATCAAATTTACTGTATTGTGAGCACTATTTGTACCATGTACCTGTATAGTCTCTAAATTCTAAATCCCCTTTTTCTAATTCTTTTGGTCTCACCTTTTAGTTTTTAGTCATTTTTATTATTTTTTTTAGTTTGTAAAGTTTCATTTTACTGTTTCAGGAAATATTTAGTCGACAGTCGTCATATAAAAGCATGTACTAGTAATTCTGGCATTCTCGGAAGACATTGAGCTACATGTCAGCTTTACTGAACTCTTACATTCAGAAGAAAATCTGTAACTACCAGCAATTTTCCAAGTTTTGAGTTTTAAATTTCAATTTCCTCTCTGACTAAAAAAAATATTTCAAATAGAGCGCTGGACTCAACAAATGTGATTGCCAAGTACTGTACAATTCAGTAGATTTACACAGTTGTGACTCAATTCTCATCAAGGAAAAGGAACAAATTCCAGTTTTTGTAAAGATGCTTTATTTTTCAAAGACCCAATTTATCAATACGGCATCACTTACTATGATAATCTGTGATTTTTTTTTTAATATTTCACTCGGTTCATTAACGCTGATAAAGATATCATTAAAGTATCAGTAATTTTTTTATTGTTATATCAAAATATTTTACATCCCAGTTCTATAGTAGAGTAATATTAGTTTTTTCCGTTCCCATATCCTCTTTACGAGAAGGCAACTCTAGAAAACCTCGCCACGGAAAATGACTGCCTAACTTGCATTTCACAAAGGATAATTCCAATTGCCTTTACTTTTCTGTTATATATATTTGGTTAAAGCCTCTCGGCATGAAATGTTTGCTCTCTTACGCTCTCATTGTCCTGTCAGTTGCCAGATTCTCTCTCTCGATTCATAACGACGGATTGCCGCTGACGCACACGGAATCTACATTGCGTCACTCCCTCTGTCAAGGATAACACGTTGCCATGGTAGCGTGTTATGTGCTGAAGAAGTTGATCACAAATTTACTTCTAAATTAGGAATTTTGGTGTGTTGAAGAGGATCTTCTGTGCCATTTGCAGAAGAAAAAAAACAAGGCAACGCAGAGAGGCAATAAATCTCCTTTACTGCGAACAGCGCAGATTTTTAAAAACATGAGTGCAATTTCTCCCACAGTGGGACTTTTTGACTAGCAATTTCATGGGTATTTTAAAGGTCGAAATGCCATCAAAGAATTTTAATCCTTTAGCAATGGGATTCACTCTTACAGTCTCTGCCAGTCTGCCCATCAATCATGAAAGAATAGTGTAATATTATTCTGCAGCGTAAAAAACAAAACTTACATCATCTAATGTATAGTAAGTACTCTAGTTCTTCAAACTTTTGAAAGAAACATGAATGTCTTTATTTCTATTTATTTTAATTCTTTATACTGTAGTCTTTATTAACTATAATACAAATGGAAAAGATGCTGAGGCTTTGAAATTCCCAAACTTACTGGTTTGGAACCAAGTAAATTGTTACATTCTGCTGCATGCAGTAGTACGTAGACTGCCATCCAGTCCCTAGCGCATTTCATATTTCAGTTTTCTCAAAGCGATGACGATGACGACAATAACAACAGATGGAGTACTGCTCAGTGATATTCACGGCCGGCTCCAGGATTATTTCAGGTTAAAGCAGGAAACCTTGAGATTCTCTTCAGATTGGTAAATGGACAATCAGAAGAACGAAACTCTTAGTTTGCCAATAAGGGGTTACATTGTTTGAACCCCCTTCTTCTCCTTTGTTTTAAATGTTTTTTAGCTTGAAATCGTAAAAATAAAACAATGAGGAAAACTGTTGACATTTTGACCAAGTTCCAACACCACTGCAGTGTAAAGCTGCACACTTCACTAACTTTACTTTTCAATACGTATAATGCTAAATATATATATATAAACATATGTATTAAAATTACAATTAAGATATCACGATAAGACTACTGTACATGCATACATATACAGTATATCTCATCACCGAGAACTGCAAAAGATATTTAAATCTGCATAAATCTTGGAATAATTAATGGAATACTATATAAATATATATATCTGGACATACTATCAGCGTCTATAGCCTAGTGGTTAGGGTGTTCGCATATAAAGCTGGAGGCCCCGGTTCGAATCCCGGTGGAGGCTGGAAGTTTTTCACTGTTCTGGATTTTTCAACTCACTACGATTTCAATATATATACACTGTATGTACTGTATGCCTAACACATCACTATACATCTTTAAGCGATAAGACACATGTGGAAAAGTGATTTTCTTCTCAACAGAACAGTCAATCTTCTGGTTTACATGGATCAGAAGCTTATCAATGTCAAATGAACTACAAAAATTACAATGAGAACAAGATACAGTACTTACTAACGATGGGATTATGCAATGTGCTGTACGAACAAAAGTCAGTCAGTCAAATCAATTCGTTTCCTGCAGTTGCCCACGGTGACTAGAATTGGGAATAATCCTAAACTTACCCACAATACCCGACCAAAAAGTCATCAAATATTAGTTGTTGTTTTTTACAAGAGACAGGAAATGTGGTAATGTGGAGGAGAAAGGAGGTGAGGAGCAAATTACTAGGTACAGTTCAGCACATCTTTACACCTTTCCAGCTCTTGACCATTTATTTCAGCTCCGTTATGGATTCAATCTCGACGGTGGTAAAAGTCTGTTTTCACTACTATTGTGTACAGTAAATAATCACACAATCACGATGATGTACTGTTTTGCCAATTGCCAATTTCTGCACTATTTGCAGAAACTCGAACGAATGAAAACTTCAAACTACTGTAAAGCTGTCCCTTTCTTTGTTATTGTCTTGGTCGTGATGACAACATTAAACCAATGGTTGAAAAAACTAGAATCCTTGGTCAATGTGCCGAACGAATTCCGTAGAAAATAATCGAGACAAAATACGCACAGTATGATGCTGGCACTTTGGATGGAAGAATGAGAAGGAAGGACATTGACCAGAGGGGCATGTCATAGAGGGCACACACTGTTAAAAGGTTACCAGACTTTCATTCTAGGCACTGTAGAACAAGAGTGCTAAGGTTGTGGGGAGACAGGTAAGCGAGGAGCGAAGTAAATCCATGTTTTCATCTCGACCAATACAATAACAAAGAACTGGACACCTTTGTGTTGGTTTGAATGTTTCATTCCCTCAATCTCTGAGAATGTGCTAAACTTTTGGCAAAAACAGTGTCATGATTGTGTATCATTTACTTATAAGTACCAGAAATGATTGTAGAGCGAGGGATCGGTTACCTTGTGTTTATAATGGAATGCATAGTGCGGGGCTTCGACTGTTATGTTATATCTTCATTCAACTGCATACAACTATCGATCAGACGAGGCCCAATTTGACATGTGTGTATTGTGGTGGCACAGACTTCTCACGGTCTTCAAACTTACCGTTGATTATGACGCAGGCTTCATCTATCATCTCATATTTGGGGTCGATGCACTCTCCGCAGATCCTCTCCCTCCCCGAGCATGGCTGCCTTCCCAATCCAAGACACTTCTCAATCACAGGGTCCGGACATGTTAGCAGTTCTGAGAGGAAACGACAAAAAAAAAAATTAAAGCAGGTGAAACAGTAGACTGCCACCTTCTGATGACATCAGAGGATGAGATTTCCTTCCCGTGAGGGTGTATCCAATACACTGATCAGTTTCACTGCCACAATAGTGCACAGTTTGGCAATGTCACTGCTTCTGCAAGACTAAGAAGAGCCAAGAAGGCTTCTTAAAATCCTACGTAAGTCAACAATGTCAGGAGAGTCTAGTGTTGAATAAGGATGAAAATAAAACCATGAAGGACGGTCTCTGGGGTGGTAATGGTGGATACCAGGACTGGACCGGTATGAAAAGGTTATCGGGTCAATCTTGGCAAGTGGTATATTGAGGGTGCCATTGTTGCGAAGAGACAGGTGAGATTAGCAAATTAATTTGTCTCAATTTGCATAAACTCAACTGTTACTTCTTGATCAGTATGATTTGTAAAAAAAAAAATAATGTAAAGAGATTGTAAACACCCAATTTTTTTTGCAAAGTAAACCTGAATAATTTCTGCTTGAAATGGATAGAAATATCTTAGTAGAATAACAAAATAGAATAACAAAATAGAATTATCGCTCACTGTAAGGGAAACCAACATTCACTGAAGACTGCTTCGCTCGTAATGCAAGAATGTAAACTTGAAGACATTCAGTGCAAAGATTGTGACAAAGTTATAATACCATGCAGATAGGTATTCTAAAAAATTGATGAAAATAATGGGTGATGAAACTCTGTGGCCAATATATATAGCATATATCTAGCAAGTTTTAGTTTACTCCTTTGCTCCCTTTGAAACCAGTCTTTTGAGAGCAGAGTACAGCAGTTGAAATATCGTGTGAGAGAGACTTTTTGCGGATACAAATAAAAGTTTTCAAGGGACATATAAAAAATGTTACACCTTAATGTCATTAAAGGTCAACTCTCTCATCTCTGGAGTAAACAGCCTCTGATAATTGGATCAAAACTTTAGGGCAAATCACATCACGTCAGCATTTTTGAGCAATTTCACAGCAAACTGTGATTCTATGGATTCCATGTGATCACAAGTAGACTTCGCTACAGCACCAGCAGCAGCTCGGGCAATTTGAAAAAACTGCCGCATTCTCTTTTTGCATTACTATACAGCTATAATATGATGCAATGAATTAAAGTCCTAAATGGCCTCTCATATACCCAAGGGAAATGGATGTGATGACTTCAGTAATTACAACTACGGAGAGAGTCCAACAACAACGGTATATTTTGCAGCTTTGTGAGCTTAAATCCAGATCGTCCGGTTATACGAAACTTGTCCCAGCAATGAGATATGAACAGGAGAGAGTACAGGTCGTCAGTCAGGAATGTGGAGAATAAAGATTCTACCAATCTTCGTGACAACAAAATCGATTCCATATTGCTATTACCTAGATGGAGTCAAATGGAACAGGTGAGTGGAAAGTTTATCACCTGAGGATATCGGAGGAATGATGTCAATGCCCTGTAATGAGTGAAATCTCCAAAAGTTTCATCAAACATTCTTACCCAGTGCTCAAACACATCCACTTTACCATCCCTCCCCTCCCCCCCCCCCCTCCTTAACAACTGGTTAACGCCTCATTTTAACTTTCTAAAAGATGTGCTTTTGTTAAGTTTAATACTCAAAGACAGTGTATATAATATACAGTAGTTGGACTGTTTTGAAGGTTTTAAGAATGGGTTTGTTTGGCTAATTTGAAACATGCTGGTTGCACATGTTTCACGCTTTATGTGAACAAGACTGGCTTGGCTCTTCTCTGCACCTTTTACATAATTATAAATTCAATCAATCAACCATTTAATTGGGGTGAGGGAATAGAAGTGACGGTTACTTCATCCACGGCTCAACAGCTTTTTGTCAATACTTCTTTCTTAAAGGAACTTAAGAAAGAACAACCCGCTCAAAAAATTTAAACAATTTAATCACTTTAACTATTCTGCACTGGGTAATTTGTGAACCAAATTACTGATACATATCATGATGTAATCTAGTCCTGTTAGATCTCTCCATTGATTCATACAATGACATCTGTATGCACATATACACTGTACATTAATAACACAGCCAAACATCCCAAAAGTTACTGGTTTGGATATTTACGAGTGACAAGCTTAGCTGTCTCCCCAAAACCAAATTAACCTAATTGTCCTAATCTACACACACAGAAAAGAGACACAGTACAGTACAAATTATCCTGCTTGAGCGAGTCATTGGAAAAACAAAAAAGACATAACATAAAACATTAGAACGAGCTCATACCAGCAGCCATCTTCTTGTTGTTTTCCCTTATTAGAGTACTTTATCACTGACACTTCACAGAGCAACTACTAGAAGAAAAAAAAACCTCACTTTCCTGGATTTAGTTTTGCAGTGCTACTACGATATCCTTAGCAATACCAGCATTTGTACATTAATGCTTTCCTATTATCATAAAAACCCATAAAACATTTTTTTTAAAGTTGTATGATGTGATGGTATACCCTCCATTCAAGTGAAGAGTAGAAATGAGATACTTCCATGACTTATAGTCTAACCTTGATAATTTTACATTTATTGTACTTATTGCTGTGGACTACCATCTGAGGAAAAGTACTAAAACTAATACTGTAGCTCAGCATTGAATATCCCACCCCTATCCCTACCCCTTCCCCACCCTGCATACCCTTTTCTATTTAAAGCATTAGAAGCCAAGAGGGTCACAGATATGTAGCTCTGTTGCAACTGTAATTTAGCACTAATCTACTGAAACGAACCAAACCTTTAATTATAACTAAGCTATGTACAGTATACAGTACTTTACATTTAAATTGACGTCTGTTCTATCCTTGACAAGATTATATTCTGGCCACTGTTCTGACTAAAAATATACAGAATATATTCTAACAACCCAGAATAATAACTTTCATACTTTCAGTTCACTGGAGTACTGAAGCCTGTATTGCAGAGTAATTTCAGTGAAGCTTATTGTAATCAACTGTACTTATTAGTCCCTCACAGCAGGTATTATTACTTGTCCTTTTGCTGCCACATCTGATTAATTTTCATGTTGCTACATTTTACATGAAAATATGATTTCAAATGTGACTGGAAAAATGTTAACATTGACTAATCTGATGAACATGATGAAGACTTCGACGTAGAAAAAGTCATCCTGTAAAGTTTCTAGTCCATGATAACCTCACATTAAGTTGTATATTATCACTTCTTAATTACCCTTTTGCAGGTTTTTAACATGTTAAATAAAAGATCTGAGAAAGTATTAACTATTTCTGTTTTAATTTTCTTCATTTCTTTACCAGATGTGTCAAAAGATTCAAATCTGTAATTTACATCAAATAATTGTTTTTATTTTTAAATAAATCGAGTGATTTAAATCAGCCAAACCCTGGAATAAATTATATTTTGTATGAGGCATTATCCTTTAAAACAATGATAAGATGTCCTGAAAGCATTTGTTTAAACAATCAATTCGACCCGGAGGCATCTACTGTAAAATAGTGCATTGTCTCTCTTGGGTCGGTCCCCCCTTTTGAGGTTCCCCTTTGGTTTTTTTTGGTTTTGAAATTGGGTTCGGGTACACAGTGAACTCAACTTCAAAGTAACCTCGACCCATTACAAAAGTCAACTGTCAAGTCAATTTAATTCAAAGTTACTTACAAAAAGCAGGCAATGCTACATATATATAACTTGCCGAAAAGTACACTAGATATTTCGGTAGCCATGTTGGGCTGTCAGTACTGTACTGTACAGTATGTATGTACACAAGGCCAACTGTGTATATTTGTTCTACTACTTTAGTTTGAAGGAGAATTAGCTTGAATACAGTTGACTGCAAATCCTTAAAAGGTAACTTTTAACAACAGAATAGTCTGAAAAATATATACTATCTATATACTATACTGTATATGTACTATATACTGGTATTATTCCATACAGCGAATACTTTTATAGTGAGCACATTTTGTGTAGCAAGACTTCTGAATTTTTTTTTATTTTCAAATAATGAAGAAAAGTATCTGAATGGCAACAATTTTTCAAAATCAAAATTCAATTGTTACAGTTAGCTTTTTAAGATCATCATTTGCGCAATTCTATGGATGACAATGTTGCACAATGAACAACCATGTGACAGCAACATGTGACAGGGCCAGAAGACGAGATATCACGACAACGGTTTCTTAAAACTTAAATGACCTATTCCAAATCTAATCTCGTTACTCGCAGTTATTCTATTGAGGAGCATTCCATCCAAATATGACAATTACTTTCACTTCTACAGTACATTATGAGATGTTTATCAAAGGGCTGGACAGGTCAAAGAGTGTTTTAATGCAGCCCATACTGTACTTCAAGTCATAGACTTTACTGTATGGTATTCAAAATGTAATGGTCTGCGGTGTGTTTCTAATTCACATATAAATTGCTTTCATCTGACAAACAAGATAGAAAGCTGGTTACCAAATACAGGCTATTAACTTCGTGAAGAGTATTAAGAAATTTATTAGATTGAAATTTGTAAGAAACCTCGTCTGGCCGGTGGGAATGTCCAGGGAATGTTAAATTTAAAACTAAAAGTTTTGTATACAAAACCGAGTTGGGGATATATGAATTAAGCACTATATTGAAATTCATCATTGAAATTACTGTGTAGCGATTCAATTTAGGAATGTCTTGTTCTTCTATGGAGGTAAAACATTCCATTCAAAATCTCTCTTCATTTTTTCTTTTTCAAAAGATTTAAACCTGAAACTGTAAATCTTGTTTGCAATTGTATGGCAGGAAGCATTTCATCAAACAAAAATATATACCTAGTTTCTTGACAACTGCATCGAAGAGTGGAATGTTTGACAAGGTAAAGAAACTTAAGAAGTGAAATCGACAGTCTTGTCATATCATGAGCTTTCAACATTCGACCAAACTCAAGTACATTCTAGAATAGGATACTTTACACAAGATAGCAGCGTCTGACTGTAAATTCATACAAGTGCTATTAAAGAATATATACTGTACCCTCTAATCCTCAATAATCTCCCCAAAAAAGTGTTCCATAGAGGCAGTTGAAACTTGCAGCCCTCCTCTATTTATAGCAGCAGATGTAGTAACCATGGAAACAAAACATCTGATACCTAATTTAAGTCAATTGCAAGAGCCAACATTTTCTCTTTGGTTTGTGACATTCAGGGATAAGAGTAGACTAGTAGTGTGAAATATGATCAGTTTGGTATGCATGATTTTCTTGTGATGCCTCCCCACGGCGAATTATCATCTTCCGTGACTACGACGGAACCGGTGTTCTTCTCAGAGAGCGCAATACATGTATGCAAGAGGCTTGCAGTCCGTTGACTCTACGAAATGGGAAAATTCATCAAACTATATGTATACAAAATGAAAAAATCCTTAAAGAAATTTCTCTAACATTGTTATAACTTCAAATGACATGTGGCATTAGAGACCATTTTTTCTTTTTATCATGCTTGAATATGCTTCGTTCACAATCAATAATTAACGACCTTAATCAACATGAATGGCACATTTACCGCGGCTCACTGGCATAGACCTTTACAAGACACCATCAAAGACAAAATATCGAATATGAATTTAATCAGGCATGGAGAACACGAACATAAACGCTCAAAGGAGGTTAACTGACATTTGACATAACCATGCATTATCATTCAACCTCAAATACTTATATGGCTGAAAGAGAGAAGCTCTAAAGTTCGCTTAAAAGACAAGGAAAGTTAACAAACCGATATGGTTTTTTCACCAAAGTTCCAACAGAGCAAAACTCTGCATGTGCCAGTAGATTGAAAAGTTACAAAATAAGTACTGTAATTTGAAGAGACAGTTCAAAAATTCTTTTGTTTCGGGATGAATGATTTAGACGATCATAAAAAGAGCAACTTCAAGTTATCTTCACTCCTCTTCCCTGATATGATCATTCACTTTGCTGACGTCAGATGGAGTACAATGAAAATAAAACCATATACCTGTATGCATGTACATGTACCTATGAAAGCAGTCTGTACCGTACACATCATGTTACATTCAACGATAGCACAGTTGGGTAAGAAGCTGATTCAAATGACAAGTATATTTAAACTGCAAAGTTGATGAGGAATGATGCAGAATTATTTTACCAATAGGCAAGCCAGATGGTACTGTACTTGGTCTGTGTAAAAGTTGCCAGTTATGGGAATGTGTGACAAGGCCCACAGTAAGAGCACTAACATGCCCCTGTCTGAATTTTGTTACTTTTAGCAGCTTTTTCTTAACTTTTACCAAAAATTTACTGACTGTACTGAGACAATATTACTCATGCCTAAAGTAGGCTAGAGTAGCACTTTGAAAATAGAGGCAAAGCTTTTTATTATACACATATATAGTAATTCAAACAAAGACATTTCAAATGCTTCTGTGTCACAAAGTTTACGATCTGTGAAGCCAAAAATTGTATGGTAGTTTAATTTCAGCTTTCCGATTGGTAGTTATTTGATACATCCACCGCTTCCCAGATTAATAATCCACATTTTGTTAATTATCCATGTAACAGTCCTGCTTGCTTAATTAACAACAGTTTTCATACACAAAGAACTGCTAGTGACTACATACTGTATGCTGCCTAGACTCAATCATACGGTAGCAATGTTCCGACAATACCAATTAACTTATGCGTCAAAGACTGAGTGTGAATGTTTTATATCAATTCTGTTTTCAAAGGGAAAATGCCAACAATTTACTGGTGTGGGATTACAATTTGCCTGTCTCCAAAGTACAGTACATGTATGCACTTTCCCATCTACCTATAAAACTACATGACTGGAGCCCTCTAAGGACTGCGCCCCCTATGTTCCACTTCCTGGACACCACTCACTTTCTCCTCCTCCTCCTCCTCCTCCTCCTGAATTTCATATTTAGAAGTCAAGTACGCATTCTTTCTGCGGAAAAACTTGAATTTGGTTTCCAGTATTTCTTTGCTAAACTGTGTATTTTGATGGTTGCCAGGCTTGTCTGTGCACCAATGTATGGAAACAAAAATATTTAGCCAGCTGCTGGATTTGGGACACGTTCAGCTTCATATATTTTATATTTGTTTAAAGGTTTGACAGCAGAAAAAGTGCACCTGCACATTGTGCACTGAATTTAAAATATATCTGATCGATGTATGAAGCTTTTGAAAGAAACAAATTTCATTTTTGTATAAATGTTATAATCACACAAGTACTCCTGTTACATTGAATAAAGTGGAAAACTCTGCTGATTACATCTACTTTATCTTTTCTTACTATTTTTCATTATTTTGAAACACATTTGAGAATTTGGTTTTCCTTCTTTATTTTCTCACCTCTTTCTTTTTTCTTTTCTTTTTTCTTTTTGTGTAAAAATTCCTGGGAGGACCATTTTCCCACAAACCTTGTTTACATGGTTTGTCCACTTTGAAAGAAAAAAAACTGTTCAAACAGTTTAATGAAGGATTTCTTACCATCTGCAAGTTACTGTAGGTGGTGCAATTAACTGGCAATTTTCTTAAGCATTAGACTGAAATTATGTGATCCCAAGATTTGATTGTTGATAGTGTTCACAGTGATGTCACAGTTTTACGCACATTTCTTTGTTTCAATAATCGCAGGGATTAGGAAGCTTACAGAAGCTCATTTGAAACCCTACCCATGTAAAGATCCTGGATGAACATTGCAGTATCTTTATTAGGATTTTGAAAAGTTGCCTCCACAGGTCGCAACGTCTTAAGAATGTTTGGGTCCGCTCAGAAAACTTGCGTCCCTACAGTCCTTCATGAACACATGCACTCTAAAATACCTCTACAGGATCACACAATACTTAGTTATAATGATTCCTGACAAGAAATTGGCTTGTGCGCAACGGAAGCGTATAGGGATATGCCTATAATGTGCACAGGAAAATACTTCAAATGATGAAACTTTAGACTAATATACAACAACAAACTAACTGTCAAATCCTGAAACGGGACATTTTGGTGTAGAGTTAGTTAAGATATAAGCCGGACTAGACATCATGCAACGCACACTACTACACAGACGGTCAGTAGACCCCAACTCCCTTGTATACAAGCATCTGTGTGAAAGTCTGTGTTATAGGATGTGCTGTGAATGTCAGAAATCACTGAAAGCAAAACGAATGTCTACACAATAAATGTCAGCATAAAAATACTGCACTTTTTAATTGAGCCCCTTAAATGATGTAGAAAATATTGCGTAGATCACAACGACATGAGAACACGCCCCTATATAAATGCCTAGTAGTTACTCATAACATTTATGAACCCCTGTAGTAACTTACTATTGACATTAACCCAATGCAACATTAGTCTTAAGTTTTATTCAAGTTGAACGAACTTTCCATTTTCTCCAACCACTAAAGGCAAGTCGGCCCAATCCCAGCCAGTTCCGATCCCTTTCCCATACAGTATGTAAATTTTAATGCAATGTCGATTAAAAAACTCAAGCATCAATGGCTATTTTGAACAATGTATGAACTACAGTAGTTTGCACTTGAATAATGCATAAAAAGTTTAACTTAAGCATGTGGTCAAGGCCTGCGCAACTTTGCAACGAGGAAACTACTAAGGTATGAATGTACATTTTATTTTTGGACCACTCCTTTATTATATCCCCATTTGACGAACAAGAGTACTTTGTATCTGCAAATACTATGCTACGTGAAGTCATCCCATTCATGATTTAAAATTTTGAATGAATCTACGAGGCTACTACAACTACTAGCACTAATAAAAGCAAACGTGCAAACAATGAATAGATGTAACACCTTGTAGCGGTTTGATGATTAGTATGCAGGAGTTTCTGTAGAACGACGTTCAATGTTCTAGTCTAGGCCCTAGCCTATCGAGATAATCTTAAACTACACTGTAATGAATAGCTAACATGTTTGAAGAAATGCCAAATACTTTGGCAATCGTAGAAGATTAATAACTTACGAATTTGCGATTATGCGCACTGATCAAACATTGATAGGACAGTTGAATGTTGCACTGCAGAACAAGTGAATTACTGACAAGTAAATGCATGAATCTAACCGGAGCAGGTGGTTGCCGTTTTTTAACACAGCACAGTGCTAGTGTAGCATTGTGAGAACATGTACTTTTGCGATATTTACTGACAAACTCCCTTAGCCTAGGGTTGTTTTAGGCTATTTTTCAAATGCAGATTATGTGCAGTGCTAGCTTGTATTTGTAAGTTGTAGTCGAGTAATCACAACTTAGCTGTTGAGTGCAATTAATCGAACTTCCAGTGTAATCGCGACAACTGGCAATTATCGATTACGACTATCAGCACTACTACCATAGGCTAATGCGACAATTTGTTTTGGTATAGGCAAACATCATGCCGTAGTTAATGTTTATGAAAGTATGAATACTACCAACTTTAATGAAATAAGGTAGATTAAAAGAGGCTAGCCTAGGCCTAGGATGAGTTAATACTACTGTAGGTCTAAGTAACAAGCAAGAGTTCACCATGTTTCAATATCCTTAGCCTATCTGGGCCAAAGTTGGCCAGTAGTATAGTCAGTATTGCGAATTTCGGAACACTGCGAATTTCGGACACCCCTAAGAAATGCACGATTTCACCATGACAACCTACAGGAAGAGCCAAATTTCACGAAAAACTACGAAGATACAGATACTTTCTCTCCAAAATGACCTGTGTGCAAGTAAAAACTTACATATTTGTCAATAAAATGACGGAGATATATGAAGTCTGTTATAATTACTGAAAGAGCAACTGCGCCACCAATTTTATCACCAGCGCCACACTGTGGGAACGAGTGTCCGAATTTCGCAATACTCTAGCAAAGAAATACCAGTTCCACAATCACGAAGAATCTTCTTTTTTACAACGTGACAACAGTTTGCAGGAAAGAAAGTTTGGCCGTGTATCTTAATATAACACACTTCTCCCACCATATCAAGTATATTTTCAGGTGATTTATACCAGAAGATATAGTTTTGGGGTGATTTAAGGCTTAGGTGTCCGAAATTCGAAGTGTCCATGCTACTGGCCGATGATGTTACTCAATCAACTAAGGCCCTGTAACTGTGTTTACACAGAGCTCCCAACTGACCCGCATTTCGCGGGTTGGACCCGCATTCTAACACCCAAACCCGCTGACCTGCATAAGCGTCCGAAAAACCCGCATTGTAATTGTCAAGTATACATAAAAAAAATGGCATCAAATTTTGACTTAGCAACCATCATTTCTTTAGCATTTAGCATAATAGAGTATAAAACCTCCTTAACAGCATCATTTGAACCTCAAATTAGCCTATATTTCTTTTCATTGGGGCAAGCAGCGAACATTTTCATGCCACGGGAAAGAATGAATTATCACCTACTATTCAATTTATTGATGTTGTTACACACAAAAAAATGCATATTTCTCAGAAATTTTGGGTGACAAAAGCCTTTCTAAGTGCCACCATTTTACATGTAGGCATCACCAGGATTAAAAAAAATTCTATAGGGGGGGGAGGGAGATACCCCCTCCCCTTATACCCCTCCCCCAGGACGGCACAAAAACAAACGACAATCCCTCATACTACTAATACTAGTGCTAGTCTATGCAGTCTAAGTTAATTAAGACTTAGGCTACGAATGTACGATTTTAGGTGCTGTTGACACTTACCCTCTTCATTTTCCAAAGAATTTGATAAATAAGGGATTGTAAAAACGAAAATTGAAACCGAAATTAGTAGCTTCAAGTTAGCCTCCATTTTAGTGTCCGATATAAGCCAAGATGTCAGAAAAGATCATACTATTGGTCCTAACTGCAGGCTCGTTTCGGTGGTCGTTGTTACCGCTACTTAACCCGTACAACAATATTACTGATCTAGATATGATTGATATGGAACCTAGCCCTCTGTACAACACACGGTGATTGTACGTACAATACGTATGCACTATAACAACTCAATAAGAACAAATTTATCGAGGCGAAGTGGACAAGTTAAAAAGCGCCCCCACTTAAAGCAGATGGGTTACAGTTTACAACATAAATTGACTATAAAACCATCCCATCAGATTCGGTAACTTCAGGTGTAGAAATGAAGATGATAGTAAACATACATGTAAAGCTAATATCTGCTTCCTACCCTAGTAACGGTGGTTAAGAAACTTTTAATCACTTTGGAGAGAAATAAATACCAGTTAATTATTATTTCTTAGCACAATCTTGCGTTTAGAGCTCCTTGTATAGACCTAACTTTATATGCCCCCGAATAAACCAGTTCAGGTTTAAAAGTTTACTATTTTCTAGGGGTGAGGCTACAATGTCCCAAATGTATACCATTCCTTCGTAAAATCCCTCATTCCCCCTGGCCCTTCCACGCAAATTGTTAAGCCCCATACCTTAATTAGTCACACAGGAGAAATTTGGAATTTGACACCCCCCCCCCCCCACCCTCTCCCCACTTTTGGAAGCCTGTGCACGCATGGCGAGAGATGCTTCCGGTGCAACGCGTAATGCTTGAATATTCCGAGTGAGGTCCGATTGCAGCTTACTCTATTACTCAAGGATCGTTTTGCTACTACTCAACAAAGACATTGAAAAGTTCTGTTCTTTCTTATTTGACAACTAGGATTTGTATAGCTGCTTCAGTAAAAGTTATTGGTCCCACCAGGGAGCAAGTTGTTATCCAGAACAACTCCTGGTCCTATCCTGAGCTTTAAATCCGGTCGAAGCCCTTATTAGCTCGGTATTATGCACCCAGGGATAGAATAAGCAATACAGTATTTTCAAGGACATGTTCCCGGTAAGAAAATTTGTAGATATGGCGTTTATTCGGAATACACCTCAAAATTTCCTTGAAATATATGTGGTTTGTACAGAGAACGAATACTCATGTGCTTCACCTTCCCTTCCCACCCCTATTTAATAATCTTTGAAGCATAATAGTAAGTATAGCATTGCGACCGGAACTTGTTTATTGCACAGATCTGTACAGGTTTATAACCAATGACCTTGTTTTCAGGAAAACGTTCAAATTTAAGTAAGGAAGAACTTTCCTTCTGTCCGCTTTACCACCAATGCATTCCTAAGTTATACCAAACTATATAAATATTTGATTACATAAGGGAAACCAACTAGATCACGATAACGTAAGATTCCTTCACAGACTTAATGGGAAACATTTTGTATGGATGCAGACGTAAACATATGTACTCATCGGTATATACATTAACCTAGACCGATGTCCAATGGGGAGACGTGCAAAAATACGTACTAATGATAAAGGAGGGTCATGTGATGTGCTCCCTTGTAGCACTCAAACCTTATAGTACTCCTTCAATGTAAAGTTTACAGTAACTAATGTCATGATCTTAACTTAAAGCTACCACATTCCTTGTTAAGCTACGCGAACAGTGTAATATAGCTAAGTGGTATATTTTTACAATTTTAAACGCAGTGCTCAAAAATTCCGAAATTGCCATTTTGAGTATTTTGTTTTCTCACCAAACAGTCGAACTGCAGCGTGAACGCAAGCAGCTTGTGTACACAAATTTCCATAGACATGAGAAGCAGACGACAGGATTCAACACAAGGCTCCAGGCCGTTTTCACACATATCACGATAGGAGTGACCGCCGTATACAATATATATGACTCTGACAGTAAATGTTCGAATAATAGCCAAGTTCCATGCAGATCGAGCTTTTATGAGAGGGAAAGTAAATTTCAACAACGTTGGTATCCAAACCTAATTTGTCCATCTTAAATTTCCGTTATGCGCGTTATAGTGAGGTTCTTTAGTCTACGGAACTAACTTGTGTTAGTAGCGCATAGGAGCACGTCACATGACCCTCCATGGTTGGTCCGTTTTCGTACCGTGGAGTGCTTCTTCCAGGTTATCTTACTTTCGATGCATGCACTTGCTCAAATCGTTTTTAGTATTTGTTTACGTAATAGTGAAATACAGTCGTCAAAGAACAAAATGCTAGGTCAAAATCAAATATTGATGTGACCATCAGTGATTACCGCAGAAAATACAAAGTTAATGACCAGCTGATACATTACAAAGATGGCAGCGCTTGGCAGGGCGACGGTTCGGGCAATGAAGGGTGGCAAACGAATGATACCGTCACGGGCAGCCCTTGTGTTGGTAAATCAACTTAGCCTAAGTTAGGCCCGTAACAAAAGGCATACTGTAGCCTAGGGTAACACTAACAGTTGGTGATAGGCTAGGTCTAGACAATATCATTACAGAAAACAGCCAAGCCCAATAATTATTTGTTGTCATCTGTGTTGTCTTTACAAAATTATTTTATTGTAAGTGTAGCCAGTGTAAAGCAGACTCTGTAGAGCTGCAACTACAAGCCAACATAAATAGGCCCTATAGTAGCCTAGGCCTATGTTACGTTAGTCACATACCAGTATTGCACTGGCTGGCTGACACAGTTCACTAACAGTTTTCAGTCATATAGAACAATGCTTCTGAATATGTACTAGAAACATTTATCAGCATAATGTTTAGCCAAATGTAAGGTATTTGCATGGTTGGATCATGCTAGCACCTGTATACACTCCTTTGTTTATGGGCTTTATCAGTCTTTTGTCATGGATTGTATGAGTTCCAATTTTCCATGGTATATATGTCATTTGCAGACATTGCTCAATGCTGGGGTAATTAGATTGTAGCTATTGGAAACAGGTACTTGGTACCTCGGAGCAACCAACCATGACAATTTCAAACATGGAGCAGAAAGTTCTCACCAGGTCATACTCAGCATTGCTCTTTAATTAGCTGAAGCCATTTTGTGATATCTTTTATTACTTTATGCTAGTATTATTGTACTCCAGCACACAATTTAAATGATTTAAATTTGTTGTTAATCCATCCAACCCTTCTTATTTCCGTTCATTATGTTGTTAAAAATATGAATGTAACATGGCTATGAAAGTGATACTATAGCTCATTGCCAATTGTTGCATATCAATTCATATTTGTTACTCACACAATCAATAGAATATTTCCCGATGAAGTTCTGTTCACTGAAGATAAAGCTAATTTTTTAACCTTAGGGTTTTTGCATAGGTTAGTAATTGAGTGTTCTATATGTAACAGGAAAGCCTCATCTACATAATAACTTACACTGTTAGGCTTGGCTACATAATAACTTACATATATCAAGTAACATTGGACCTAGGTTATCTTCGGGCACGCATTAAGATTGTGCATTTATTGCATATAATTCTTGAAAGTTTATTCAATTAGACAAAATCATCTAGTACTTGTGCTGGTAAGGACATATTTTTGGGGTGGGATATGTATAATAACAGATTTTGTTTTAACGACCGATTAGGTTATTTAAGGTTGCTTTGTTTTGTTACTTTGAAAATTAAGTACAATTTTGTTATGATTAATTTACAACAATCTTTATTGGTTTTCATTTACTAGTTTCAGCAGTCTTCCCTTACTCAACAACATATGCTGGCAACACCCTTCTTAATGAATGCAAATATATCCTCTATTCCTCTTTCATGAATGAGTTATGATATTAGCAGTGTTACATATAGGCTATAGCAACTGGAACAGTGATATGGCATCTCTGGTTGTCAGTCTAATGCTCTCTTGCTATAACTGTAGGCCAGCTATTGACCTACCGTAACCTCCTAGCTGACAACTTACCTTGTTGTTCCTTCTTCTGATATTGGCTGCAAACAATTCCAAATGCCTACATGAGAAGAGCTTATTTGATGTGAATTTTATAGAAAAGAAAAACCATGTGTTTGTTTTCCGCAAGCTTTATGATACAAATTAGTTTCAATTACAGAATTCCAAGTCATGGTTGACCTTTGAACACATACACCCACATCATGTTTGTTTTTTTGTGCTATAAACAAGAAAAATGACATTAAACTTAAGCACGGCATATGCTTAAATCTAACACTGTTTACATAAATTTATAACCTCATCACACATTTAGAGGTTAACCCAAGATGAGACTCTCCCTCCTCTTTGACCCCATTGATATTTTAATGAGCTGTATATATTTGTAGCTCCTGTCCCTCTGTTAAAGGATAAGAGATGCAATAGTCACCTTTTGGATATATGCTATGTATTCTTAATTCTTCTTGAGGGTTAGTTCAATGATAATGTTGGTCCCTCATTCCAGGTATAAATGTACATGTACGATATAAGTTTTACTTTTGATATTCATTGTGCTGTGTAAATGACAGGTGTATGTATTCCAAGAAGAAATTAAGAACATGCTGAATGATCTTAGAAAGATGAAGTTACTTAAATCTTTGTTATTTTTTTCAGACACAGTCTGCAGTCACTAAAATAAAGTCACTAATGCAAAGTGAACCAGAAGTTATTGGACTAAGAGTTGGTGTCAAAACCAGAGGATGTAACGGACTCACTTACACTCTGGATTATGCAAAGGAAAAAGCTAAATTTGATGAAGAAGTGAAACAAGATGGTGAGTAAATTATTCTATCATTTAATCTGAAATTTTCAATTTCTGATGCATTTCTAAGATGCCTTTTTAAGATGCATTTTTAAGATGCATTTTTAAGATGCATTTCTGTATTCTTGCCATGGATGAATCATGAAGCTAATTTCTGTTGGGCCACCGCACTCACAACATGACTGATCACATCCTGACACAACTCGACTGTCGTGACATGGATAGAAGGGTGGTAGTGTACGTGGGTTTAAGACTATGACTGATCATGGTTTTGCCAGTGTTAAGGCAGGAAAACTGAACATAATTTTCTGCGCTGGCAGTCATGCAGTGTTTGCGTGGTTTCATGACCGAAACTGTACAGTTTTAACAAATTTAACCAATGACAGGATAATTAATTTGCACGTTACCTAAACTAGCTCTGGTCTTTAACAGCAAAGAACCCGGTTTCGTGCCCTGATCAGTTCTGTCAGTGTGCAGTGGTCAATCTTATGACTTTAAGTCTTCACCTTCAAATATTTTCCACGTACCGACGGTCAAGTTGAGTTGGGTCGAGAAAAAGTCGTACAGTGTATGGCAGGCTTCACAGTCTCTAGATTATCTATGGCCTAATTTTATGTCATGTTTTTTTCTTTCCATTGTCCTCTAATTTGTATTTTATTTATATTATTATGATTGTATTGTGTTAATTCTACTTGTAGATTTTATATTTCAGGGCCTCAGGGGAGATTAACTTTAGGCTAACTGAGTATAGCCTTCAATGTTAAATAATAATCATTATAATTGTGAAAATTCAATTCTCACATAAATTTTTGCTCTCTGGTCGACCAAAATAAGAAACTTAAGTTTGATTTATATTTGCATTTTCTATTTTTCTGTTTCAGGAGTCCATGTGTTTATCGACTCAAAGGCTCAGCTTACACTGTTGGGTACAGAGATGGACTATATAGAGAGTAAACTGACCAGCGAGTTTGTTTTCAATAATCCGAACATTAAAGGAACATGCGGGTGTGGAGAGAGCTTCAACTTATAGCGACTGTGGAGGAGAGAGCTTTAACTGATAGCCACTGTGGTGACTACGCTTCTAACGGCAACTTTCCATTCTGATACCAGATTATCTTCATGATTCTGCAAAAGATGTCACCTAGCAGTTACAGTGATTATATATATAGCCACCTCAAATATGTTGCAAGTATTGCTGGTTTAAGGTCACTGCTAAGGGTCTATTTATGGTGGTATATTTATGGTGGTATATATGTGATATGGAACAGAGAGTTTTATTTGAAAATTTGTACATAATATTAAATTAAAAATTTGAGAGTGAAACGAAAATTTGTACGCACAAATTTATATACATAGTGTGAGAAGAAGATGCAAGATACATGCAGATTTAGAACTTAAAATTCACTGGTGTGGTACTATTGAAACCATTTCTCACATATATACAGTATGTGTGAAAGGGAAATGTTTTGAGGAATGTTTGTCTGCAGTTTCATATTAAATTGGCTAGACCAGGAAATAATCTATCCAGTATTGTATTACAAAATGCTATACAAACTGGTCAAGTTGCTATATATACAAGAGTGAAGATGTATAGCAGTTTTCTACACAGGAACTATAGTATTCAATGAGAGACCAACTTCAGAGCCTTCATAACTGCTATACAAAATGGTCAAGTTGCTATATATACAACAGTGAAGATGTATAGCATTTTGCTACGCAGGAACTATATTATTCAATGAGTGACCAACTTCAGA
>KN883198.1:128640-156693 GCA_000934455.1 Apostichopus parvimensis | reverse complement strand
CCTCCTACCTTTTGTTTGGCTTAGCTTTTAAGATTTCAAACATAGCTGAGAAAGATTAATCACAAGCAATCTGTTAATAGTTTTAATGGTAATAACATCTCTTTTTGCCTCCACTGATACAAGCAACCTTCTTATTCTCTGAGGATTTGTTCGTCAATCCCTACAGAATGTCGGCTGTGTTTAAACCAAAAACAACTTTTTCTTGAAGATCTGCACAAACATGCAGAAAAATATTGCAACATAACATCTCTAACATCAAAAAAAGTTTTAAAAAAAATTAGTACCAAAGATGATACTCTAAAAAAACCTACTTTTTAAGGCTACAATAAACACTTCATTTAATATCTATAGGCTTAATTAATATTGTGAAGTACTCTTGAGACAATAGGTAATAATTCAATACAATCATTGGATCAGGCAAGATAACCAATGAAATAACTTTTCACAATTCATAGATACCCCGAAGTAAAACAAACGGCTATCTAGGAACTCTTAGTACTTTGAAGCATTTTGAATAAACAAGTCATAAATGAGTAGTAAATCGACAGATATGTTCGAATACATCACGTCCACAGCATGGGTTCCCTGGCCTAGAATAGCACTTCAAAATGTTTAAACCAATGTGTTATTGCTATTAAGTCATTGCACTATTTCTCCACATCTCTGTAACCATTTGGGGGAATGATGGGATATATTTACTGAAAGCTAATGAACCTCATTGGTGTGGGAGTTTGGTATCAATAAAGGTATAAAGACCTATCAACATGATTGAACGGTACCCTAGTTGTTTGAGTGGAATAAAGCAGATTTGGTGCCTGTTGGGTGCAAAATTTGGAAGGAAAAAGGTTGTTTTAAAATGCATTTATTTGCACAACCTTCCATTTAGACCTAATTATAGTCTAAATATGCCACAGAATGCACCATTTGACCTCTTCACTCCATCGTCAGTCTGTGGAAATACATTCAGTCAGGGAAGTGTGGGGGGTGGGGAAAGAGGGTCGTTGATTATTCAATCCAGGGGGGGGGGGTTTTCAGTTGGCAAGTTCTCAAACTTAAAATGATTCATTGACCACACTGCCACAGCCTTCATTCATCAATTTATTTTTATCTGTCTACAACCCATCAATAAAGGTTTATATGCTTCTACCTAATCAGTTAAGGGTTGGAAATTTCCCCACAACTTTGAAAACCTCCGCAGGGCACTTTAAAAATGACTATGCAACACAAAAACATGAAACAGATAAGTTTGAAGCATACTTGGGAAATAAAAGTCATCTTTGTCCATGTATGTGATAGCAAGCCTGCTTGTTTCAAGGTCACTTTTGGTAGGCATAGCATTGACTTCAAATGGAAAAGAGGATGTAGTAGGAATTTGCATGCAAACTCCACTGGGATGCTGGGATTATATTCCTCAAGTACATGTCTAATCTAAATAAACTTTTGAGTAATTCTTCTAAGTTCTCTTTGTCTTTAGGAATTTCCACACAAACTATATGTATCAGTTGAAATAAGTGAATCTACAAAATATTCGCTGTATCAAAGCTGGCTCATGAAGTTACGTACGGCAGTTTCGCCTTCACAGCTCTAACTTTTGTTTCAGGACATCCCTACCTAAAATGTAGTTCACCTTTTCATCAACATTTTTGCAGCCTTTGTGAGAAAAGTTTTGATCGGGATCATGGAATGACAATTCCTCCATGACATCATCAACGAGGTCAAGCTGAAACGAGTTTCCGAGTCTCTGCCGAAGAGTCCTCGCTATACACTTTCTGACGTGTGTTTTCTCCAGCGGTAAAAATGGCAAAAAGTAACTGATGTAAAACTTATCAATAAGTTTACTGTTGCTTAGTCCAGTATCTGTAAAAACAATGAGAGACAAAAATGAAGGTCTTCAATATTAATTGCTGTCAAATGTTAGCATTCATAAAGTTGCTAACACTATATTTTTGAGATCACAAACAAAAAAATTGGTTAACTGAATTTTGTCCTCTTTGCAATCGCTGATGTTTATACATGTCATTAGTACTGAATGCAGTACTAGGTTCTAGACCATTGACTCTATTCCGCAAAACATTCAAAAATGTTTCTTTTTTCTAGCATATTTGGAGAGGATACCAATGCCCTTTAAGGTAAACAACTATCAGTTCATACATCTATAATAATATATATTTTATATTTCTAAAAAAACGTACCATATATAGTTTTCAAATCACTTTCTTTCACATACTGTAACGAACGACAAACATTACGATTCAATCGATGTTCATGTTATCAATCTGGTACGATTCACTCTACAATACACAAAATAAACTGTTCATCGTTATCTGTAATCATTGGATATGGAATAATTGTTAACATATTAAAGTCGTCCACTTTTGTCGGACTGTATTTATACTGTATCTTTGTGTTTATGCGTTATAGTGTTATTTTTGTTACACATGTGAACCCTAAACAAAAATGGCGTTATACTGTTACTCTTGATATATTCTCTGATGTCTAAGAGCTGTGCGTTATACGTACAGTAGCCTGCTGGGAAAGTTTAATGCCTGTAATTTCATGAGAATAAACTTAGAGAAACTCAGTTGACAGTTAACTGCTAAGATCCAATGCCTCACCTACAATAATAACAGTAGGCTATGAGTGTCCCAGAGCTCCCAACTGACCCGCAATTCGCGGGTTGGACCCGCATTCTAACACCCAAACCCGCTGACCCGCGCAAGCGTCCGAAAAACCCGCATTGTAATTGTCAAGTATACATAAAAAAATTGCATCAAATTTTGACTTAGCAACCATCATTTCTTTAGCATTTAGCATAATAGAGTATAAAACCTCCTTTACAGCATCATTTGAACCTCAAATTAGCCTATATTTCTTTTCATTGGGGCGAGCAGCGAACATTTTCGGGAAAGAATGTATTATCACCTACTATTCAATTTATTGAAGTTACACACAACAAAAAATGCATATTTCTCAGAAAATTTTGGGTGACAAAAGCCTTTCTAAGTGCCACCATTTTACATGTAGGCATCACCAGGATTTATACCCCTTATACCCCTCCCCCAGGACGGCGATTCGTGGCATGGACCAGCATTTGCCTGCTCAAGAGTTGGGAGCTATGGTGTCCATGTAAATGATTAATGGGACCCTTACTAGCACTATAAAAAGAGTCTGCTCCCTGGAGCGGATTCCCCCTCCCACCACTTCCCTCTTTCTTCTCAATTCACCCATTTAGACTTTTCAGCCCCTCCCCCCCCCTCCCCCCAGGGTCCACAAGGACCCCTGTTGAGAAGCACTGTCCTAGAGGTTCTGATCCCTCCACATTATCCTCAGATGATTAGGAGGGGGCTGTTTTCATGTTGAACATCTAATCATTGAGTGAACTTTTCTTTATGATGGTACTGAAAAATCTTGTCAAACTTTTGATCATGTGTGACCATTATTCAACTTTCTAGCATATTTGTTGACAATACTACTGAACTTTGAGTATCAGCTCCTCAGAAGCAATCCTAAAGTTAATCAAGTAAGACTCAATTCTTCAATTTTTTGACAGACTGAAAGCAACAATGATAATACTCTTTTAGCCAAGGAAGAAATCCATGATTCCAGCATGTAGTGTGCCAAACTGGGTGTTACGATGTTAGAATTAGTGAGAATATCTATGGCATTGATATTCATTCCCTAGTGCACATGCGTTTGTTAATTCACAAAGCACTGATGCCAACAAGACAATCGTGTAGACCAGTTGGCATCAGGAGACATACATTCCTTCTACTTAAATACTGCACTTAGTAACACAAGATGACTGCTTGAAAAAAAATTACTACATATGTACCTAACTACTTAGAAACCATACAAAATAACATAATACTTCCAACATTTACACAACAAGCAAATTTCAATATAGTTCATATGAAGCTGGAAAAGATCACAGGCAATGTTACGCCTATACAAATACATATTTATTTACGGAAGCAAACAGGCCTACAGTACACTTACAAGTATGTTCTGAAAACATGTAGCTGTATGACTCACATACTGAATGCAGATCAGTTAGTTTTGCTTCAAATTTTTTCTTTCATTTCAAATTCTTTCTTTCATTAGAAATGCAGGACATGCATATGCATATATGCATATGCATATGCATGGAAAGGAACTTAGAGAGCTAGCAACTGTTAAACTCACTTGACGATTGGTAGATTTCTTCTTCTAACACTTCCTCCATCCTTTTAATTTTAAGAGATTCTCTAGACAACTTTTGGATGTAATTATCCTTGGTCAATTTATTTATTGATTCTTGTCCTGTATTGCTGGGAAATCAAGAGAATCATAAACAATTGCAAGAGAATCATAAACAATTGCAAGAGAATCATAAACAATTGACCATTAATTGCGTAGGAGTGTTAGCTCAGTGGTTAACGCGGTGCCATCCAATCATAAGGTCCCGAGTTCGAGTCACTCCAAGATTAATGTATGTCGTCCAGTTACAGAGTTTGTTGACAATTGACAATTCATAACCATGGACGTTAAATATGAATCCAAAGAGACTGACTTCGGTCGAGCGGCTTTGATAAGCCAATGAGGCTTCTTCGCAAGTTCCTGCTTGCAGGAGGATCTAAATACATACAATTGCAATGGTGAGATTCTCTGCACTTGTCTCTGTAGCCAAACATGACATGTTCCTAAGATTTTTGTTGCTGTCTCACAAACATATCAGGTAATGCTATTCAGTCCTTGTTGGCAAGATTTACTCACTAAAGCTTACTTGCAGTGAGTATCCGTATTCTTACTCCAGTTTTCCTGTACTATACTCACCATCTTGGATATTTACTGGTAATTAAGAGGGCCATTTTGAAATATAGTTTTAGATACTAGAGCAAAAATACGTATACTTATGTTTGCACTTGAACACTATCATGTAGTGATACTCATTGCCATACCAAGGAGAACATACTCTACAAGTACAAATGATTCGTACTAATACTCAAGCTGTTATACTCGAACTACGTGCTCACAGGACACACATGAAAAAAAAACAGCATTATTGAACCATATATGCTCCTATTGATCCTATGATTATCCTATGATCATATCCTAGGATCATATCCTAGGATATGATCCTATATTGATCCTCCTTATGCCAGTTGGTAGATATCAGAGATTGAATGTTTCTTCACTCAAAATTAGGCTGAGGACTTGATCAAGTCTAAATATGACACAAGCAAACCACACGTGCTTACATGTCTTTATGTTTCTCTTTATTTATGACTGTGCTTCATTTCTGTTGTGAAGAATGGTTTTGCAAATGTTGACGGTTAAAGTGTAAACACTGTTAACATTCTTCCATTGAATATATGAATAGGAAAACAAAGAGAAAATAAAGGTTCCTTATCCTATTTGCACTATGACATCACAGATTTACAGAATGAGAGCTCCCAGATATGAACTTTCAATTATTATATCTCCCAAAGGGAGCCAGACTTTCCATAGCAGATTTGGGGGTGCAGTAATTTTAAATATTTTATATTAGCTAAACGTGATGGTTGCATGTGCTTGTGTCCCTTCAAGTCTATTAATTCTGTAGGAATTCTGTAGGAAAATTAATTGCAAAAGTCTTTACAAACCTGATTAAAATAAAGACAGATTTTCTGTAATCGACACCATCAACAACATCATATGAAGTGAGAAAAGGTGTTAGGGCATTCAGCAAGCCTGGTGGAAAGGAATCCACTTCTTCGAATACAAACAGCTGATGGGGACACTTTCGAACTTGATACTCAATTTTGCTTTGAATGTATTGCTATGGAAACAAAACCACAGAAGAGGAAAACATGAAACATTAATAATAATAATAATTAACAGTTCTTATATAGCGCAACTTACAATAAAGTCTCGCCGCACTGTACTTAACCCTGGTCATTGGTAACTTGTCATACCTACACCAAAGTGTGCACAATTCAAACAATCTCTCCTGGGGCACCACAGTGCACCACAGCCACGTGTCCCCTGGGGGACTTCTCATAGGGTGCAGCCACAAACCGGCGCACGCAACAATATTTACAAGTCACCTCGCAAGTCCCCATTTATACACCTGGGTGAAGAGAGGCAATGGAGATAAAGTGCTTTGCCCAAGGACACAACGCAATGATCTGGCCAGGGCTCGAACCTGTAATCCTTAGATCACAAGTCCACTGCCTTAACCACTTGACCACAACGCCCTCACCTTTCTACAATGTATTAGACACTTACTGCAAATATGTCCTGTTGCTTGAAGTGCATCCAGACATCCAACGAAACCAAGAGGAAAAAAAAAAGTATTCACAGAATTATAGACATTTTGTTGACAATTATTCTACCAAAACTCACCTTGTAAATCGATGAGTTACTTTTAAAGGGGAAATCTTTTGTCCCAATCATCAGATTGAAGAAATTGCTATAAATTCCAAGCTTGAACCAACTCTTGGCAATCAATTTTGAAACAAAAGATTTTCCTGTTCCACAACTTCCATGAAAGGAGAAAACGAGCGGTTTGTCCGAGCCGTACGTCACATGACCATTAAGGGAACGAAAGAGAGTGTCTTCCACAAGGTGTTGACCGTACAGATGACTTGAAAGATTTCCTTTCAGTGCTGGGGAAGAAAAATCAGAGACAATCAAAGTTTGGGACTATACGAACTGGGAGAGACACTTGAAATCTGGTACACTGAAATATACAGCAACAAATATTGTATTTAAAATGAATTTAGAGTAAAGTAAAGGTTAATATGAACTGAGGAAAATGTAGATCTGATGTCCAAACTGGATGTTACTTTACTCTGGTTAGGGAACCATGGCAACCAGGTCATGAGCAATATTATATAAGTTAGCTATATTAGTTATAAAATAAGTTTAGACATAAACCTGACTTCTGCAAGACTTTTTGTGGAAGTAAACTTGTTAAATTTCTAAAAGTAGCCTTATAAAAAGAAGTAGTTCATGTTCTCTATCATTTTAGTCTACTTCATAGGACTATAACCAAGGGCAATCTCCCTTCCCTCTCCTCCCACTGAACATGATGAATATGAAGGCTATTATCTATCTGTTAAGGTCTGTCTAAGTCAACCTCTGATGTAACACTGGTGAAGTGATTCATGCAGTTAGTCTTCTCACATAGTGTGAACATTGTGAGTTTCATCCACATCAGACACATGGTTCTTGAGGGATAGATCTCCGTAGCACCCAACAACCTTAGTTACACAAGCACAAAACGATGGCCAGCTATATTCTAGGTCAGTGGTTCGATCCATCATTTACAACAACCAAGGCAAACTGCAGAGACCTAAAGGGAAGAAGCTGCCAGGCTAGAAGCACCTGACGAGTGCCACCAAATCCTGGGAGATGACCACTCTGCTGACCAGACTGAACCTGATGAAGGAGAACCAGAGGCAGGGGACCAGATGTACGATCAGATGTCAGAGGGTGAGGTCGTGGATAATCTAGACCAAGAGGGTCAGCGGAACCAACCTGATGTGCCGGCGAGTCCACTGGAGGAAGCAACTCATAGAGTTCAACAACCACCGTTCCACGTCACGTATAATCTCGGCTATAGGGTCACCGGCATTCACCAGGTTAAACTGTAACTATGTAGTGAATCCAGGTTTGAACATGAGAGCTAGCTCGATATTTAGGCCCCAGTGTTCTACATATCCTGTTTATAGATACTCAGTGATACAGGGCGTTACCCCATGTACAGTCAGTGTGAGGTACATGCTATAAACTCCAAAATAGTGAGGGCTCATTGGTCTAGAAGGAGACAATATTACTGGTTCAATTTTTGGGCTTTCAGATGTACATGTATGTTTAAATTTACCTAATTGTAAAAACAATTATTGTATAGTTTGTCTAGAAAATTTAACCTACCATTCATATCACGTACAATCCACTCTTCATTGCAACATTCAAATCCCCAACAGTATGGATTCCATTCGCTGGAGAAAACCGAATCTGTGCAATCGACCAATCGAAGACCAAACACCACTACAATTACCCTCAGCAACTCCAAAACAGAAGGACAATCCATGTGTAATCTGGCAGGAACCTGTTCATAGGTATTAAAAAATATAAGAGATGATTGGCATATCAAAGGGAAAGGGGAATTAAAACAGAGATATGTTGACAATCGAGAACATACAGCTGCATGGTTCCTCCCAGTATAGCTGCAATTATACAGTTAATAAACTGCAACATATTTGCAATTTATGCATGAATAAAGATGCAACGATTTATGAACATGAAGTTAGAAATATGAATCAATCAGACAAAGGAAGAAATGGAAGACTGTATAATAGATTTAACAGTAACATTAACAATGATAAAATATGGTTTTGATCAAGAAGCAACTTATTGAAATTGATGCGATCTACAGATATGCATGTGTAATTAAATCATATGTCAGTTAATAGCTGCAACAATGTCACAACAGTTGTTCTAACCCTCAAGATTTCTTCTTAGAATCAAGACAGCAAGTATATTACTGCAGTACTTAATTTCATCTCAAAGCAGGAAATTCCATGTTTGGATGTTTAAGATTCTCATTGAGACAAACTGCACTCACTATGCATCTAGGGCATAGCTGAATGAATAAGAAAGTATGTTATGTAATTCCTCAGGTGATTAACTGAACGTATGCCTAGAATGTGCTGTCAGCTGGTTCCAAATGATCATTGAAATTCTTATTTGTCCAGCTTGCGTGCGCACTGCCACAACAAAACCAAAGATGTAGCCAATTATTTAGACTAGTGTACTGTATGTGTGGCCTTTGTTTACACCTGACTTACGCAGTTGTGACAAAGACACTGCATCGTATAGGCCTACCTAGGCTTAACGTTAGGCTTTTGGCGAGCTGTTCTTCTACAGGCTTATTTTCCCTAAACAACTTGTTTTCGATGCTGGCAAATAAGTTAAAATAATCATTTTCACTGTTAGGTAGCCAAAACTGTAAAATTTTCTGCAAGAGATAAACATTTGCTCAACTTCATTTGAAAGTAGTATTTAATAAGAACTAAGGCAACTGTGTGTTCTCATCTGAATACAGCAACATGGCCTAACATTAGTGAATTTCATTCACAACGTGTAATTAACACAGCAGATTTAATTTACGGCTTTGTGATAAAACGATAGTCTGTCATTTGAAGTTTGAAAAGGTTTGATTTACCGATTACACGTTACTTATTTGATATATGCATATTCCATGGCCGCGTATTAAATGGACAACTTTTACTTACATCACACACCAATGGCAGTTTCGCGAGAGTCTCTTACAAGGGGAATCCCCACCACGAAAGCACAATACTATTACGTGACCAGTTCTTTTGAGATAGATATTTTGTTTTGGACTAAAGAAAATTACTGTTAGACCGGGATTCGAATGGTCGCTCAGTTGGTAGAACACTAGGTTTGTAATGCCGAGGTCACTTGTTTGAATCGCATTCTAGCTCTCTTTCATAGTCTAGTATAATTGTATTGAGTTGTCTCAACATTTACCTGTGTCACCACTTTATCATCCATCAAACAAGTAGGTCAACTAATACAACTGTACAGACCTATGATAACTATATTTGGATATTCGTCGATATTTTTTTTCTGATGAACCAAGTTGAATAAAAAATAAATGGTGATTAACTTGGGTTCCTGTGGTACTTTATCAACATTTAACATTCAAAGTATCTATAAATATGAACAATTGCCTAAATGGAGGAGCTTGAACCAAAATATCTCTGATAGGACTACAGGCCAGATATTGATATAGAGAGCAATAAACAGACTCATCTTACCTTTCTACAGACCATTCCAAGTGGTTCATGTTTGTTTCAAATCACATTGTAGGTCTGCTGTGGTCTGTTTACTTACTTCAAGGGTGTCACTGTAGTAGAGCGAAGGGGTGCAGGTGTAGGTTCCCTGGCCAGAAGTTTCTTTCGTCAGGTCAGAGCAAAGGTTGAGAAAAAAAATCAAATCATGATCACAAAAGTAACTGTCGATGTAAAATCTCACTCAGGAATCTGGAATTTGTGGAACATAATGTACAGAGGATCCATTTTTTGGGGAAGTATTGAGGTGGTTTACCCCATGTCAAAGTCAAATGTGCCCCCCCCCCACATGTGACACTGCTACTCGAGGGTCCCTAAACTGAACAACCCTTTATTACAAAGAAAGAAATGCAAAACAAAAAAATTTTCACTAAATTTGACCTTTGGTTCCAAAAGTTTATGAGACACAAGGGCACACCCCAGGGTACCTTCTCATGAGTTTGCAAAAAAGTGGTCCGGCCTAGAACTTTTTGACAAAAAATTGGACACGCCCCTACTGACTGACATAATGATCGAAACACACACACACCCACACACAGGGACACGTTTTGACCCCTCCCTCCATCATGGACTTCTGGTCACCCTGGGGTACCCCACAATGGTTGCATGACCTCTATAGAGTAGCTAGCTAATCAGGAAAATTAACCATTACCGTGGCAATTGTTGCTATGGCAATTAACATTGCCATATATGGCCCAATTACTGACAAAGGAACTTCAATATCTCATGCTCCCTATGGAGTGATGTGATAACATTTTCAGAAGTGTGATGGTGACATCAGTCAATCTGGCAATGACACAGTGAATAACATGTGTGTTGTCTGCCAAGGAGACATTCCTAATTCATTGACAAAAGTTAAAAATAGGCATTTTAAGCTTTTGAAGAACATGCCTATTGATGATACCAGAAATGTATATTTGTCTTCCATTTCTTGGAATATAGCAGGTTTAATCAGGCAAAATGAAGTAGTGGTCTGCAGAATGTAAGACCCACAACCCAAGATTTTATATGAGCCACAACCTACCAAACACCTCAAAATGGATACTGGTTACACAGTATGCATGAAATCTAGCTTGGACTTAATGTTAAAACATAAATAAATAAAATAGTCCCTGTCGGAAAACTCTGAAAACTGTAAATAAAGTTTTCAATGTCCGAAAAATCCTGTGACACATCAATCACTTTTTGGTTCCCCCCCCCCACCTATTTTTGGCAAACCATCACCTTTAAATAAACAATAATCATTGAAAATGTCACTCTTTCTAATAACTTAAACACTCACATTTTTTAAACCCACGAAAAGGCCTTTAATTTGTGGGTAACATATATAAGAACACTTTGTCCTACCTTCTATTTTGAAATTAACATGACAAATAGCTGAAAGAATAAGAACAATATTTACAGTACTTTGGTCAAATGAAGAGATTTATTAAAGGAAATAAAAAGTTTGTTAAACACCAAATTTGTAATCAAATTTTAAGAAATATTACCCGATCAAAATTGCATCTGAGTGGCACTTTGATAGCAGATGACATTGTTAATACTGAAAAGTAATATACTTATGTAACATTGTAAGAGTCACATTGTAAGATCTCTAAAATCTGATTACTGGAAGAAATTACACATCTTAAAATCTTTTCTATTGGTCAAGAAAACAATCAACATTATTCTGCATGATTAATTGTCAATGCCGTTCTTTTGTTATTTTGGCATCAATCAGCTTGGAATCTATTCTCGATTCTCATCGAAATAAATTAAAAAATAATCTTGTAATATGTAACCATATTTTGCTAGAAGCCTGCATTATAAACCGTAACTTAATGGAAAAAAATCAAATGTTTCAATCAATAAATAACTTTATTTTCATTAGGTTTCATTTGGGATTTTCTGGAACATTTCAGTTTTTCTTTAATAACTTGGAAAGATGCAAGTTAACATAGCTTTAACTTAATAATGTTTTTTTCACCAGTTAAGTAAAATAAATATGCTTTTTAAACATAATGCCATGAAAATTCTTAATCAACAATTTTACTTCCCTAATATTTCAGCCTGCCAAAAGTTGACAAAGTAAAACCGAACCATCAGGAGAGACAGTGGAGGCTTGTCCAGGTGAAGAAGAGGTCAGAGGTCAAGTTGAAGTGGGACTACAGTAATATACCTCACTTGGACAGCCCTTGTAGGTAAAGAAACATAGTTTGCTCAATTTGGAAAACCCTTTTACCCTTCCCCCTCTCAAACAAAGAAAAAAACACAGGCCTAATGTAGAGAGCATGACAAAATTTGTAAAAGACTAGCAGTTATTGCTTTTTATATGATCCCATATGGCATCCAGTACTGACATTTCACAAGAATTGCTTTAAGAGGTCTGGAGGCCGAAACGAAAGACAAACTTTACCTTCAAAATTACCATATGTAGTAGAATGTATCGGCTTAACCAGAAAACCAACAGGCTCAGTGGTTCCTTGACATGTTTTACACTATATGTGAACTATGCATTGACAGTTTTTCTGAATAAGGTAGATCTACATACTATGTGTGAAGTTCATCTACATTTTCTTTTAGTAAACAGTCCTGTTTACATTTCTTCTTAGACTTTAAAACCTGATGACCTCAAATGACCTTTGGCTAATTCCGAAGAGCAGAACAAGGATGATGTATACTGATATGTATACAACATGATGCATCCACATACATAGTATGAAATTCATTCATGCACAGAGTTTACAAGCTTTACTGACTGTTGACCAGAAATGACCTTTGACCTCTGCAGAAAATAGTAGGGTTCTTCTACTCAATAAGATGCATCCACATACCAAATATGAAGTTTATCCACCATACAGTTTGTGAATTATCGTGTTTACAAGTCAAGGCATCACAAACATACACGCATGTTCACACACACACCTATGCACACACAACCAATATCACCACTGGTAAGTTTCCTTCAGTTAGAAATCCAGTTAGAAATCAGAAAGAAAATAAAGAGTATCACAACAATTAAAATATTTATCTGCTGAAATTTTACCAAAACATGAAAGAAATGAGGAAAACCTTTCAAAACAAGAAAAATTGGGTACAAACTTTTGATGGGAAACCTTCTGCTCTTAAGTTATGTATTAATCTAATCATCAAACAAAGGCAGTTTTCAAGATTCCACCGTACCCTGTTCTCCAATGTTTACAGACTACAGTACATACAATCAATGTGGAAGTTCTTTGGTATTACAACTCGTCTCTCATCATCAATCGCTTAGTGACCACATACGACAACTTTTCGGCAACGTTTTTGCAACCTTTCACTGAGAACATTTGATCGACACCGTGAAACTGTAACTCGTCTAAGACTAACTCGATAATATCGACGTGGGAAGGTTTCATTCTTCTTCGAAACATCTCTGTCCGTATGCACCACCTGACTTGATCTCTCTCCAATGGCAGGAATGGTATATAATGGCTGATCAGGTGAGTATCTATCAAACGACTTCTGCTAAATCCCGTATCTGCAAAAGAAAGCGAAGGGTTAGAGATAGAAGAACATTACTGCTGTGTGAGTCACAGAATCAGAAACAAAATGGCAGCAATTTAACCTCCATAGTTTCATTAATTATTAAAAAAAAAAGGATGCTTTGAGCAGAAGTTTTTGTAGCTGAAGTCCCAGTCATCTTCGTCATCACCATGACCACCACCACAACAACACCACTAGCACCACGCCATTATCATCATCATCATCATCATCATCATCATCATCATCATCATCATCATCATCATCATCATCATCATCATCATCATCATCATCATCATCATCATCATCAACTAATTCATCGCTTGTTTCTCGTTCATTGTTCTAATTAAGTTGTCTGTTCTGTTCAGTATGACTAGTCTACCTGTCTTCCTTATAGTCTGCCCTGAAGATGATTTTGCTTGTTAACAAGTTGTCTTTCAACATTTCTTTGTTTATTTTCACAGGTTGTTTTTGTCAATCAGCTGATTTTTAACAGTTTTTTCCCCTTTTGTAGACAATGGCACAAGAGAGGTATGTTGAAGAGATTTGAAACCTTTCATTTTATTGTATTTTACCTTTATCGTTAAAGACCTCTATCACCATTTCTTTTTCTGTCTCTCCGAGCTTAATGTCATCCCGATCTCTGCCACGTCTGTAAAAGTCAAACGTGATGTCTTTGAGAGTGTTGCCACCTGTATTGCTAGAAATTGAGATAAAAGACAGTGTGAGAGTGAAACACAGCATGACAATTGTGGACTTCAGTCGAGTGAATTATTCCTTATTTCTGATATCAGATGTTCATTCAAACTTCAAAGAGGGAGGGGGAGGGGGGTGGGGGTATGTGGCAGCCAAAGAGGGCTGATCAAAGGGTTTGGTTGAACCAAGGAGAAAAGAGTATCGTGTGACAAAAAGTTTTAGCTATGTTTGATATCCATTTTGGATGAGATGTACTTCAAAACTTAAATTAGGAGCAAACTTCACCATCATTAATTTGCCTCTGTCGGTAGGCCAACTTAAAGTAAGTACATAATTAGCAAATCCAAAGCAGCAGTAATTTACACAGAAATACCAAAAAAAATTATGTTTACTGTGCAAGACGTTTTATCACCATAACAACACACGCAAATTGATGACGAGTGTAAAGTGGGTTAAAATTAGGGGTGCAGTACATGAAAGGAGGAAGAGGAAATAGTAAAACAATGTCCATTACTGTTTATCATCCACCTTAGTGTTATACAACCATTTGTTTTTTAATGTTATCTCACCTTAACAAGATGAATATTGTATTCCTATAGTCCACACCATCAACCATGGGATAATGTTCCAGATATGACCGTATGGAATTTAACAGACCAGCTGGAAAGCTGTCTATTTCGTCGAATATAAATATAGAATATTTGCAATTCTTCGTTTCACGCTTGATATCTGTTTGAAGTCTATTCTGTGAAGAGAATGAAAAATTGGTAAGTTCTCCAAAGAGTGAGTATTAAAATGATGTTAAGGAAGGAAAAAACAATTTGAAATTATTTTGACCCTTCCCTCCTCCCCCCCCCCCCCCGAATTTGGTGCTTGCACCCATGCATCTGGTGAATAGCTGATATGTGATTTTGGTAAATGAAAAATCGACAAAACTACTAATTACATTTTACAATAACATCTTCTGAACATCTCTACAAAAGGTTTATTTTCTCTTTTACTTAAATCCCCATTAGGCATTTGATTCTTGAGGTCTATAGAAGTTTTTGTTGGTACTATCGTGTAGTAAATTATCACCCAACCATGAAAAGCTACTTTTTTGGACAAACTTTGGGCTCATTCACAGAGATCAAGCGAATAAATATTTTAATCAAAGCATCCCTGTTTGTGTACCATAACGTTTAAGACGACACATTGGCAGGCATACATTGTAATATTAAAAAACAAAGGATGCTGAATACTATAGCGTAAGGCAAGCAAATTATCACTAGACATATTTTTTGTTGATGTGTCATTCGAAAGGTTCTCTCTACTCTGGGAACACACAGGCATTACTTGATGGTCAAATAGTGGAGTTTTAGCTCAGTGGTTAATGCCGGTGCCTTTCAATACAAGGTCCCGAGTTCGAGTCACTCCAAGATTAATGTATTTTGTCCAGTTACAGAGTTTTTGACAATTGACAATTCATAATCATGGACGTTAAAATATGATTCTAAGAGACTGACTTCGGTCGGCTTGCGGCTTTGATAAGCCAATGATGGCTTCTTCGCGAGTTCCTGCTTGCAGGAGGATCTAAAATACATACATAAATACATACACGCATACAAATACTTAGCCCAGCATATATATAACCTAATGCACAGTTTAGAAAGGGGAGGTCTCTACATCCCCTCGCATGTGTCTTACTAAAAATTCGACCAAAACAATATTTTCCATTCCCCGCATCTCTTCGGATGGGCCCAAATTTTGAGAAAAATGATATATTGTCATGATTGTGTGATCCTTTACTACACAATAGTGCCAAAAACGAAGTGAGAGTGAGGGATCGGTAAGTTAATGTTTATATTAACCAAAATGGGACTGTAACACTGTCATCTTGCATTATTGCATGTAACAGTGCAATCTGTATTGTATACACTGAACTCTGCATGCCCAACTGAAGTTCTCTTCTACCTGTATTTATGTATCTACTTGTTGTAAACATCAAACTACTAGAACTAAACACAATTTATGCTGCTTCACTGCCCTCAACCCACCCCCCCCCCCCCCCCTCCTTCCTAGCCTGGAAGGCTAACTTATACTATTTGTTTATGGAAGGAAAATCAAACCCAATGCCCATGGGACCTATAGGGGATAAAAAGCTTCATCAGTGAGGAATCAAACCAGCTACATAATGATTGCATTGTTATGGTGTAACCATGCACCGACCCACCCCTCCCCCCTCCCCAATACCAAAAACAAAATGGTAGCTAAGTTGCATATTTGAATACATCATTAATATAAAATATTTTAAAACCAGAAAATATGAAATCCTCAAATTCTCATGAAATGGGGGTGTAGGCGGTTTTACACTATCTAACGCAACGTAGTGGCCAAGAACCTGAAGTATTTTTATGGGAGGGCCCGAAGAACATGAACTTATAGCATGCTCCTCATGGTGAAACATAATTGCACCTATTAGGTGAATTGAGTGTACTTTTAATAGTAGGAAAGACTAGCGTAGGTTCTTACGACCAACTAGACCGGTTTCTGCTCTCAACTTTTATAGGAGGAGCTTCATCAGTAGTAAGCCTTTGAATATTTTATATTCGGCATGAACGTCTCGTTCTCAAAATGCATCTATTTTCTGTGCACGAGTTTTTATGGACTCATAGTGCATCTATAAGAGCATCTAAAAGAGCTTCGTGTGAACCTTGAGAGTCAGCTGATTCTTCGTTAGTACGAAACCTTGAGTTAACAAGTAAATCTTTGAGATTTTGGGCCCTTTTGTAGGCAAGAATCGGTTCTTTTGGAAACCGTTTGGATAATTCCGCGTGTTGCGAAATTAAGTGCCAATGTTTCAAAAGTGCTTTTTTCAAATGCGTGGTTTTGATATGGGGTGTATAGGTAAGCTTGAACACCAGTGGTGGTTCCTTTTGTTTAGGATTGGTAGTGAGGTAATGCCTACGGTTTTCAAATTTTATGCCTTTAGTGGCTGTGGCAAATTCCTCTTTCTTATAGTTACGGAGTAACAGTTTCTCTGTGAACGCATTCTTTTTCTGTAAGAAATCAGTCTCGTTGTTACAGAGACGTGCGTATCGTAATATTTCCCCTTTAATAAAGCCTTTAAAGGTGGCAAGTGGGTGTGCAGAGTTTCTGTCGAGGTATTGGAAGGTTTCAGTGGGTTTGGTGTGGACTTTAGTGTCTAATAACCCATTGCTTCGGAACCTTGTACCTTTGAAGATTTTCAAATCTAGGTATGTTACCTCGGTGTGTGATATTTCTACCGTAAACTTTAAGAAGCGGTGAATTTCATTCAACCTTTTTACCAGGTGTTCAAGTTCCTGATGTGTACCGTCGTAGAGCAATAGAATGTCATCTCTATAGCGGAGCCATTTTAAGATTTTATTATCTGTCGGTAAAATCTGGTTTTCAAGTCTATGCATGACGATATCGCAGATTTCCGGAGAGGCTTGATTTTGATTGCAATACAAAATATGCCCCTAAATTAAGTTTATCAATGAACCACAGAAGCCCTTGAGTCTAATTCAAGAGGGTCAAAAACTTGCACTTGATCACACTCTATCAGAAAAGAGATGAGTTTAAAAGATGGCAGTCACTAAATGCATGGTCATACAGGGATGTGCCCATGCTGGGTGGCACTGGGCGGCCTCGCCCAGCACTGTCTTAAAAATCGTGAATCCCGACCAGCACTATTTTCATCTAAAATCCCGACATTCCTAACGTTATATTTCACACAAAAAACTTAAAAATGTAAATTGTTAGCAAAACTATAGTGTATGTGCTTAAAAAGCTACACAAGTGCCAGCATTTGGCATCTGAGCACCTTCAAAATCAAAAAAATTCTCAAAGGGGAGGGGGACACCTCCTCCCCCTTAGACCCTCCCCCAGGACGGCGATCAGTATACCCGGCACTCAGGAAATCCTGGGCACATCCCTGGTCATAGTTTATTGCTACTTCCAAGAAGGGTAAAAGGAACATCAAATACTGCGTTCTATAAAACCACTGATAAATTACTGTCGTCCTAAGAATCGATCACAACCACAATTTTGGGCTATAAATGTCTAAACGGATTGTCTGGCTATCAAGTATCTGTGCAAAGATAATATCACTGTGTCTTATTGTCAATAACAAACAGACGTACCTTGTACCTCTTGATATCCTCATCTGACCGATATGGAAAATCCTTGGTGCCGGAGTAAACATGAACAAATTTACTTTCCATACCCTTACGGAACCAGCTTTTTGCAATCAACTGCGAGACATGGTTCTTGCCGGTTCCAGTAGTACCGTGGAATGAAAGAACGAGTGGTTTTGCTGACTGGTAATCAATATGGCCTTTAATGGCTGCATAAACCACATCGTGGACCAGATGTTGTCCAAATAGATCATTAGTCAGCTTGGATAGAAGTTCTGGCAGAAAGGTAAGAGACAATGAATTTTAGATTATCTATGGACATGTTGAAAGTTCAAGCATGATATGTGACAATACTTTATAGCAATCATTAAAGGGTGTGAAGACTCTCGCACAAAGAAACGTCTGATGCTGGTAATCTGACCTAATTTCGAATGAGGTGTAACAGAAGTGTTAGACACCACCATCGATCCCAGAAAATACACACACAGCTTGCTACCGTCGGTAATTAGACACTAGTGTACAGTCAATACATACAGCTACGGTCAATACCGACAACACAGTGTGCATAGCAGCGATGGACATCTCAGGTCTAGATAAAAGATAACAAGGTATCACGTTTCATTACTGTTTGCATTTTGTAGCGACACGAACAAAACGTCACTTGCAAGGAACGGATAGTTAACTTTTTTTCAGATGGCGGCACATGCTTTGGGGCTAGTCTTCAATGCCTTAACGTCCTATTAGCATCACCAATAAGAACTACAGTGCATTGCAACTAACATCCAACCTGTTGCAGTAATTCACTATTTGCCTGGGCATTACTGTACTAACGACCAGTGCTGTAACGACTATAGTCCAGTTAAATTTGTAGGGATTTTGTCATTTACTAAACTAACCAGAAAGCCAACCGGTTAAGTGATTCCTGCCATATTTAGCAGTAAATATTTAATGTAAACTGTGCACAAAAAGTTCTTACACTTAACTTTGCAGTCATTATGTTTACAAGGTTTACAGACTTTGACCTCAGTTGACCTCAAATTTCCATTGATCTCTACAGAAACTAATAGGGTTCCTGTACTCAATAAGGATGGTTCCATATCAAAATATGAAATTCATTCAAGTTTTACTGTTGGAACTATCAAGTCTACATTGTTTCCAGACTTTGACTTCTGTGGACCTCAAGTGGCCTTTGACCTCCACAGAAAACAATGGGTATCTTGACTTCAGTAATGTGCATCCCCCATACCAATTATCATTTTGAGTATTCATGTTTTGAAGTATTTTTCTACCCTCAGCAAGGAATTAAAAACTTTTGAAGCTACAGTAAGACAAAAAAAAAGAACACTGTACTACTTTCTAATTAAATTTAATCTTAGGTATTGAAGTAAACCAGAAGCTGACTGCTGAATAAACACCTCTCTTAATTACTGGCTTACCATTATAGTTTCTTGGAACCCACTTTTCATTGCAGCATTCCCATTTGTAACACCAAGGTTTGTGAAGGCTCGAATACCAATGATATGTACCACGCGCAGTGATAATATGAAAGTATAACAGTAAAATGGGTATCCAAGGAACATTCTTGCTTGTTATGTCCATATGTTTGGCTGAAAGCAAATAAAATTAAATACATCTGTGTTCATACATTTTGTTGCTTGGAAGGTACACTGTACATACAACACATTTGCACTATTTTGAAATTCATTCTAGAGTATTTTGTAGATTCCGGCTTGGATTATCCAATAACTTATGAGATGGGGGAGGAGGGGGGGGGGGGAGAGAAGGGTACAGGGACATTCAATGATGGGTTGAAATGTTCAAAGAGTTTACATAATAGGTAAGTTATGAAAGCTATTTCCTGGTTCTACGATATTTCATTATTTCATCAGGTACAAAAGATAATGCAAAGAGTTGCTGTATATATTTAAATAACTGTTGTTAGCCTTATAATTAAGACTAGGCTTTTATTTCCTTATGTTTGTGAATCAATAGGTTACACTGCTTGAATTGGTACAGTTGTTAAGGGCATCAATAATGATATACCAATTATACAATATTTTGCTATGAACCATAATGGAGCAAGATCAAACTAGCCCTAATATTTTAATGTAATACAGTATTCACCTGTATTCACCTGTATTCACCTGTCTTCTTGGGCTCCTTGGTAAGACAAAAGTCTTATAATGCCCACCCAAAACTTATCAAAAACACCACTGCAATGGTTTATTTTGCTGATAGACTTAGACTGGGGGAAGACTCAACAGGATTAACACCTGCTGGGTCTATAACTGAACTTGTTGAAACTGTGTAGTAAGATACGCATCCACTTCTGATTTGAAGCTGTTAATGGTTGGTGCATTCACTGCTGACATCGGTAATTTGTTCCAGGTGTCAACGACACGGTGGGTGAAGCTATACTTGCGGATGTTGAGATATGCATGCTCCTTGTGGATCCTCATGTTATGCCCTCTTAAATCAGTTTTCAAATCCTTCATTGTGAACAGTATAGTAAAGGCTTCATAATTGACGCACCTTCGTAATTGACGCACCTTCAAATATTACTAGCAAAGATACAGCAGGCAACCTAAACTTTCTGCAGCCAAGCAGAGTTACATATTTGATGAGTTTTAATCCATTTTCAGGTATAGCCTAGTATGCTGATCGAATGGTGTGCTTTGTTTTAAGCTTTTAACACCCTCTCCTCAGTTTTGCACATTTTTGTGGCATTTGGAAATCTTACTCCCTAAAAATAACCAAAATTACCTCAATATGATGCCACTACTCTCTGGGACCTGACCTGTCTGAGCTCAGAGGCTCAGAGCATAGCAAACTGCATTCAAAGTCAATGTATGTTTACTTAGGCCTACACTTCCGTAAGCTTATTGACGAATGTATCAATTTAGAGGTATGAAAGAACTTGACAAGGCAGACATTTTGTGGTTAAATTCTGCTCAATTGTACGTTGCAAAGGCACAGAACACTAAATATTTTGAGATCATTACATTTCTGAGGAACAACACATACGAAAAACGCATACAATTGAGTGAGTTGGATTTTTCGTTGATAGACATTGCTAATCAAATCCTTAAGTGCTTCAATAATGAGCCCACCATGCTACTATTTAATGACTAGGCCCACGGTTACCTTACCAATGCGTAGTATTACTTACTGTACCACCTCGGTCCAGTGATGTTTGTCTAAGTACACAGCGATAGTTATGACTGTCTCAAACTTCCGATAACACTCAGGCAGTAAGGGCAGAGGAGGAGTAAAAACCTAGTGGGTAATAACAATAATAATACAGTGGATTTACATATCGCCAAATCAGAAAAAGAAATAGGATAGCTGCACTAGGCTAGGCGCTTAACAAAACAAGTCAATCGCAATCAAATGAATAAGTAAAGAAATGAGAAATGGGTGAGCCAAAAGAAACACTGATATGACTTACTTCGCCTAAATTTTCAACGAAAACCAATCTTACGGCTCAAGAAGTGTGATAAAACAAGAAATTTTCACAGAAAACAACATGGTGGAGTGCAGACGAATACATAATATATATATAGCACCGGGAAAACCCCACATTTGCCATTACTTTTACCTACATGACTAGAAATGTAGTTACTCGATTTGCTATTAGCAACACTGGGCTATGGAACGCCGATAGTATAATTTGCTCTTGTATTGCATTAGAGCAGCTTGTCAGATAATTCTGGTAGCAAAAAAGATTGTATTTTTCTCAATTGGATGTTACAGGGGATACAAACTCAACAACAATCATTGGTATATGTGATAGAAATTACTGGCAAACAGCCAAAAAAAAAAGGGCTGAAGACTTGTTCAAGTCTGAATATGACATCACAGAGCCTCATGTGCTTCAATTTTTAAGAATGTCTTTGTGTATTGCAATATTTATTTTCAGTAATGGAGGAAGCTTTTCAAATACTGAATCAAATATATTTGGAGCTGTTTACATGACCTAATGATGCCATTTGTTGTCAACACTGTTAATATTCTACCTATAAAGTAACAAAGGAAAACAAAAGAATAAGTAAATGGTTTCAAATCCATCTCACAATATGACATCACAAATTAATAAAGTGACTGCTCCCAGGCAAAACATCTCAACTACGATAAATCTACCCAACGGAGAATTTTATCCTATTTTTTAAGCTACTTTGAGGAGTTGTTTTGGCGAGGGTTTTTATCATGTAAGCTAAAGATGATGGTTGGGTTTGTGTTTCCTTTCAAGAACATTATTGAAAGATAATTGAGCAATTGATGAAATTTAGATGACTGAATGCCTTTGGAGAGAGAGCAAATTAGGAAAACCCAATTCTCGCATTTGCAGAGAGGTTCAGTATGGAAACTGCAGACTCTCCTGACGAAGATGTACACTGTCGTGTTATGAGAAATTGAATGGGACATGTGACATGACTGCCTTCTGAGGTGTAGCATACATGTGGCGAAAACTTGGCGTATTACCCAAGTGCTATATGATTGTACAGAGAGAATCTGACAATTTACACAGAATTATCATTTTTCATAGTAAGCCAAGCCGTATAAATAAGAAAACATGTGTAGTAAGTGGCATGACGGATGTATATTAAATTAAAAAAGATCAACACAACAGAAAAATTCCATTTCACGACCGGGTGAAGGTATGAATCGAACCTCGTACCTTTATGTCACAGTCCGAAGTCCGTACCACTCGACCACTGTGGTTGTACTGGTGTGGGAATAAGAACTGGTATTGTATAACTGTTAATGAGGGCGTATTACCCGAGTTTGGTGAAGTGGAATTTGTCTGGTGTGTTGATCATATCTGAATATCTATCTGTCACCCATTTGCTACAAATTCATTTCTTACTTACGGCTAGGCTTGCCTATAAAATGGTAATTCTGTGTGAATTGCCAGATTCAAAGCAAGATGGATGCACTCTGTACAATCATAACATGATGGCTTTAAAATGTGAGCATTATTTATCACTTTGTTGCAAAATGTTGACTTGGTGAAATACGGGAATCTTAACCCTTTATTTATCATTTTGCTGTTAAATTGATGGCATTTGATAAATAACCATTTGTCATTTTCAACATAATTGAATACTCTCACTCATTAGATTTAAGGAACTTTTGTAGTTTTGTTGCAAGTTGGTAATAACAATTATTCTTATTGTTGAAAGTCGTTAACTATATTTACAAAACGATCTTAACAATTTGTGGCGGTACCTTAAAGGCATTGAAGACTCGCCCCAAACCACCTGCGGCCATCTGAAAAAGTTAACTTTCCGTTGCTTGCAAGTGACGTTTTGTTCGTGTCGCTACAAAATGCAGACAGTTCAGTAATGAAACGTGATACCTTGTAATCTTTAGCTGGACCTGAGATGGTCCATCGCTGTATTGTTTGTACACTGTGCTGTGGGTATGGGCCGCAGCTGTATGTACTGACTGTACACTAGTGTCTAATTACCGATGGTAGCAAGCTGTGTGTGTGTATTTTCTGGGATCGATGGTGGTGTCTAACACTTCTGTTACACCTCATTCGAAACTAGGTCAGATTACCGGCATAAGACGTTTCTTTGTGCTCGAATCTTCACACCCTTTAACTAAACAATTATTCTTATTGTTGAAAGTTGTTAACTATATTTACAAAACGATCTCAACAATTTGTGGGCATCTTAAAATTGTGCTTACGTTAGCATTCTGGCAGTGCGCACGGTACATTCCAACCAACCAAGTTGTCATGGTAATTCGGAGCCACTCTACAGCAACACATGCAAAAGCCATTTATTTGTGCGAGCGATGAGTCTAACGTTAGTCACAACAATTAAGAACAATAGACCCCTTAAGTTACCTCTTCCCTTTCTTTGTCATCGAGGCCATTTAGAAATATCAGTATTACATGCTTATATATATGACTAACCGGAAATCATTTAACATGACTGATTTTTCCAATTCACCACTATAACCTTGATAAGACCACAAGAAGGTGATCTTTATACCAGTTTATGTCGCAGAATCATGTCTACTTTTGCAATATCAGAAAGATGTTTCTGAGAGATGCAATTTCTGAAAGAGGCGTTTATTACGTATTGTCATGGTACCATATATTGTTTAATGTATCTAAATAAAATAAAACTGTTAGCAAACTGCTTATCCACTATAGAGAGCCTGTGTAATAGAATGTGTAAAAGTAAGTTGGCCTGACGTTTATCTCCTACCTCTCCTCTTTCCCTGTTGCTTTCTTCTCACCATCCTTTGTCTACTTATAATCCCCTTTCATCTATCTCATTGTGTTCACCGTGCTCATTAACCTGTCTGTTTTCTGTGCGTGTTTTTGTCCCTTCTGTTACTGTACTTGTCATTCAGCCTCTGAAGAAGATCCTGCTAGGATCGAAACGTCAGGCCAACTTACTTTTACACGTTTAATGTATCTGTAAGTTTGTTGGACTTATGTTACAAACGATTTCTAAAGACTTTAATTAACCTGTCTTAATTACTAACCTATTTTTGAGTTAAACTTTGATAAATGTTAATGATGGGATTCGGTAATAAATTCTCCTTTATTGCGATCCCTTAAAGGATAACTCTATAGGCGAAAGAATAATTTTGATACGTTGTCGACGGCTTAAAACCACTGATAGCAATCCATGTTGTGTTTCTATAATCCTTCTAGCTACTAAGGTTCATCAATGAAAGTGGCTGGACCACTTAGTTTAACACAGAGATCTTTGGTTTAATTCAGAAGATGTAACATAATGCTCAAAAAGAATACAGTATAGTTTTATAGCTTCGAATAAAATATTTAGGATGTATTGCAAATGTTGTTTTTTTTTAAGGACAAATTATGATGAATATCTTCCAAGGGTGTTATATCGCTCATATGGATTTACTAGAATATGTTTTAGTTGAATTATTAGAATACACTAAACAATCGTTTTACATTAATATTTAGGCCTGCACTAAGAATCTGACGTCATTATCATCATAGCCTTAATGAGTATTCCAGATATTTAGCATATGTTAAAGCTGAATAACATAAAATCGGAATAGCTAAAGAGATAGTACAAGTGATCTAATTTTGTTTTATTTGGAATAGGATGGCTTTAGGCACTTTTTAAGCAGTTTTTACAGATCAATAAAGACCAAAGAATTTTTTGATCGATATTTTATGCATTACTATTGTTGAAAGTACAATTCTAATTATTTTAGGGATTGGCAAGTATTTTTTCTTGAAATACGCCAAGTGGCTCGCTTTCGTCACGCGTGGTACATCCGGGAACTGCATGGCTCAATTCAACACATGAACTACATTCAAATCGTTTTTTCATCTCAAAGAAGCCTTGGGATTTTTTATGCTTTTCTATTGCTTTTACTGGAAAGACCATCTGTCAAAACGTAAGAATGGAGCAAAAAAAATCTAGGGTTTATTTCTCCTTTAAGCTTGATAAGCACTTTTGATAAAAACAAGCAAAAACGAACACCACTTCCATTAGTTCAGATTGTATTTTATTTAACAATAGTTCATTTTTGAGGAATGTTCCTTTAAACATTTGAGGTAAATTGACCATTTAAAGTGACTCTTATATATATATTCTCATACTAAGAGCAGGTCAGTTTCTCTGATGCACTTTGGAAACATACGACATTTATGTTCTTTACATATTTTGACGAACAAATGGTGTTGAATGTCATCCACTCGGGGTTGTGTTATTAATTTGTAGTTTAAAAAACATGATTCGGGCGAGTTATTAGAATTTACAATAAAAAATGTTTAAACATTTAGACCTACATTGAGGAGCTGACATCATCATTCATTTAGCGTTAAAGGAGCTTTCCAGTGATTCGTCATATTTTAACAGGTGAATATCTTGATATACAGAATAGGTATATTAAAACTCCCTTCTACTCTGTTACTTTGTTTTTTCTTGGACTATTATAACATGTAAAGACTACCCTTCTAGCTTTATAGTTGTGATATATATTGTATGCCCTATACGTGTTACAGATTCGGGTTCATTCTTTGTGTCTATAAAGCATATTCTGCATTACTAGATTTCATAGCAACCAAAAACAAATGCCGAAAATAATGAAATACTTTAAAATAGCTGTAATGTGACCTCGATGAGTAGAAATCGAGTCAGTTAAAGCAGACGGATTCGTCTTATCTCGTGGATGTTTACGAACTGTCACCAAAGACGGTAATTAATACAATTTCAAGGTTTTCACGCAAACAATAGTATAGAACATATTGATAATCCGATTTGTTAATAGGCTACATTATATTGTCTTGCTCAAGAGGATTATCTAAACCAGGGAGTTGGCATGGCAACTCCCAGTCTAAACCTAGCATTACTAAGATTAAACTAATTAAACTGAGTTCCCCTTCCCGCCACTTCTTGACTTGCGAGTAATTAGCACATTTTGTTCTTTCATCAGCATCTTGGCCAAAATCGTTGACTCATAAAGATACTGTATAGTTCTAAAACAGGGGTGTAAACACGTATATATACCATCAGGAGGGACCTTCTTTTCCAGAAGAAAATCAGGAGAATCATCCCCCTCCCCTCCCCACCCACACCCCCACTGACAGACAGAATATTACAAAACACAATCCCAATATAAAGAACTGAAATGTATAACATGTATTAATATACGGTACAACCTATTCCTCAAACTGTTTGAAACGCTGCAAAAGCACATTTGGTATGCATTTCGGCAACCTTCAGTTTATCCAAATATATGAAAGAAAATGGCGAAATTTTGAACAAAACTGTACAGTGTTTCAATCCATGGAGGTAAAACAGACCTCCATGTTCAATCTAGAGTGCGTTGTGGTCAAGTGGTTAAGGCAGTGGACTTGTGATCTAAGGATTACAGGTTCGAGCCCTGGCCAGATCATTGCGTTGTGTCCTTGGGCAAGGCACTTTATCTCCATTGCCTTATTTCACCCAGGTGTCTAAATGGGGACTTGCGAGGTAACTTGTAAATATAGTTGCGTGCGCCGGTTTGTGGCTGCACCCTATGGGAAGTCCCCCAGGTGACACGTGGCTGTGGTGCCCCAGGAGAGATTGTTTGAATTGTCCACACTTTGGTGTGTAGGTGTGACAAGTTACCAATGACCAGGGTTACGTACAGCGCGGCGAGACTTTATTGTAAGTTGCGCTATATAAGAACTGTTAATTATTATTATTAATGTATGATCCCCCTGGCAGAGTTTCTGGTCATCCAAAATTATTCTTGGACGTCGAGGATCATGACAGAGTTCGGAAATGGTGTTTATTAGGGGAAGTAGAGATTTTGGTGATGTTTGAGGGATATCGTGACATCTCTTTGACCTTCGAGCATAGGCTGGGCTACATATACAATCATATCTATACTAAAAAGGGAGACGACTTGAATGAAGAAAGCCGAAAATTAGTGCAAGATCAGATAGATCCATGATATGCCATAGATGCTGCTAAAAGGCGCGTCTTTATGTATTGTACTAGTCAAAGATCGCTCCCAGTCAAAGATCGGATTTACTTTAAAATCATCTTATTTGTATATAATTGTATTCACAATGCTGCACCTGATTACTTGAGAGAACTTATTGTTGTTTCTCGTCCTGACAAGTTACTCCTTGTTATCCCGAGTGTCAACACACATTATAGCACCAGGGCTTTTGCTTCAGTGGTCCAAAGCTTTGGAATACGCTCCCTATAACGTACGCCTAATTGTAGGCTATGACCACTTCAAACGCCGACTAGAACATATGTTCTTCACAAATAGTCTGCAATTTTACAATAAGATTGATATGGTCTAATTTTTGTGTGTTCTAGCCCATCTGTGCAAGTCTGTGTCGTTGTGGCACTGATAGAAGCTGGGCTTTATAA
>KN883198.1:98233-111470 GCA_000934455.1 Apostichopus parvimensis | reverse complement strand
GATATGTGACATATATGTGACATATATATAGACATGTTAGACCGTTAGTGTTCCTATTATAAACAGTATAAGAAGTACTATCATATTTAATAGTGTGCTCCTATGCAGATCTATACCAAATCATAAGCAATGCAATACATATTAACTCTCTTCTTAATTGCAACCTTGACGTAATGAAAGTTACTATATAGGAATCCTATCCGACCAGACTGCTCAAGGTCGTAAGTAAAGCAAATATATCGATTCGTGAAGAGATAACAAAAAAACATACTGGACATCGGTCAATGTATACTTATGGCTGCTGAAACTGGACTTTCGAATTCGCTGGGGGAAAAAAAGAATAAAATAAAATTAAGACATGCAGGTACCATGAGTTACAACAGTTTATATGATAGAGCGCCATTGCTTCTGTGTACTAATCATGGACCTGTAACGGGTACTCAACAGATTTAGCTTGGAAGACTAACCCACACATTCATTCGACATTGATCGCAAGAGTGCGTCCATTATCAACCGTTTCGTAACGTTACGTAATGTTAGAGCAAATGACATGGCATGTATATATATATATATGCATACTGGATCGTGACATTTCAAGTTTGTATACGATTCATCTAGTTCTTTCATTTCGAGTAAATGGAACCTCGGATAAAACAAATTAAGTGTCTGTAAAAAAAAATGCGAAACATTATTAGGTAGAAACTAATATGTAAGGAAAAATATGACTTAATATAACTACGAGAATAGTACTTAAAATTCAATTACGTAGATATAACTGTAGGTTAAAAATAAAAAGGATTTTTTTCCTTTTCACTCACATTTTTACTCGCCAGTATTTACTTTACTCACCAGCACTTGCTTAACTTACTGAAATTATATTAATGTTACTACGAGACAAAGTTGAAGGGGGGAAATTGTTTTTTATTTTTTACTCACGATTAATGTATCTTTGATGACTCATGTAGTCATGTCACATTAGATTGGCTCGGACTTGTTGGACTTTCATATCCATACGTAGTATTACAAAGTGGTGCAAAATAATCTTATGTTAATGGCAAAATTCAAAATACGGAGAGTAAGCGTGGTTTGAGGTTAGGGGTGACCGAGCGTCGTTAATAACGACACAGATATGACCTCACACGTGTCTGAAATACAGCGACACCATCTCTCGCAAATAACTATTAAGATGTATCTCTTTGAACGAACGACTCGGGCCTTCTGCAGGTACGAATTCTGATTTGGAGGGGCTCCGATAATTTTTAGGAGCGGTATAAACAATTTAAAGAGGGCCACCCTACATGCGTCCTGTCACTTGCTAACTGTTGATGTTTTGTACTCATGTTGGTGTCACAGCCGATAGGCATGGGGGAGGGGAGCACAGTAGTCTACAATGGGGTGGGAGTGTCACGTTCCATGTGCCCGGCCTGGCTACGGGCCTGACCTATTAATGCTACCAAAATGCATGTAAACCTTACATATCTGTCGATATTTTGTTTTTATCCTACAATGCATAGGACAATTTGGCTTTCAATTCAATTGATGCCTGAGTTGAACGTGTTAAAGTTAGTGCTTCGTATATTGATCGTGCAGTATAAATGAAAAGTTTTTTTTAACTTTTTTCCAAGTGAATCTGTTAAAGGCTATAACTATATCGCTAATAAAACTTGTAGACTATAGTGGCATCGGTAGAGTTAACTGTGAAAATATGCACGGTACCCTCATTAACACACTTTAAACCCTAAAACCTTGTTTACATAATGTATTATTCTGTAACTTGTAATGTACTCTTTCACTCTTTCGTTAAGTCTACTTCTTACTGCTTTATTTCAATATTTTCAACTACCCACCGAACACAAATTGGTCGGAATACGTCTGCCCTGATGCCGGGTAGTCGATGACGTCATAGAATGTGTTGCTGTTCCGATGATGAGTATAATACAGGTAGCCTATATAAGCCTAAGCTGTTGACACGTAGATATACTGTGCGTTACTGATATCAAAAAGTTGAATATTATATAAACTTCCCCGAGAGATCAATCTCTCCAAGGAAATTAAATGTTCTAATCAGCCATTGATTAGAGTAATTCATTGTTTCGTGCACCTGTCTAAGCTAGAAAAACAGTGGTTGTTTGTTGTTTACGAGAACAAAATAATAATTATCTCTTAGATTAGATATTCATCTGGCGGGACAACTAATTTCGTAACAAATATAATGAAGGAAAGTAAAGCAGTTTTTGGTGGGCAATTTTCAATTTTGTTGAACTGCTGGGGATTACTAGGGTCTGGGCAGCCAAATCTTTAATTATCGAATCAAATTCATTAATTACTTGCTCATTAACGTTCACTTGATTACAAAATCTAGAAGATTGTCTTAGTTTGGTCAATGTTAGTAAAGTTATTGTGAGGTAAATCTCCTTTAAAGCTATACCAGCTGGAGTTAATCACATTACTATAGCCAAGCTTACTTTTTATAATGATTAAAATAATAATAATTAAACAAATTAAAAAAAATCAAAGTGCCAGTAGGTTGGTTATATTAATATTTTTGGGCGATTACAGTATTCTGTTCAACTATTAATCAAGGACGTTCACAGGATTATTCCCGCCTGCTTTTAGTAAGGGCATGAACTTTCTGGGCAGGCTATAGGGCGATCAAAATGTTACGATAGAGGGGTGGGACCTGTGGGGTGTTTGAATGCGAATGTCACGTGTATGGGGAAGGGGGAGAGGGTTTGGAGATCCTCCTCCAGAAAGATATCAAAGTTTAGATTTCAAATGATTCATTCCTGAGATATATTTAGGCTATACTATAATTATGTCTAAACACCAGGTTGTGATAGTATATATTTTTGGCTATTGAACAAAATTCCCCGATTGAACGTTTTCCGCCCGATTGACCGCCGCCCCCCCCCCCCGCCTGACGATGGAGGTGGGGTAAGGGATATGCCCCTCCCCAGTTGGTCCCCCCATTTGTAAATGCCACTGTCATTATTAATTTGATCACATCTTTCAGTGAAAATTAAGGGCAGTGTACTGATTAATTTGTAACACTCCTTTTCCATTAAAACGTGGACAGCCCAGACATGTTTGCGAAACGAAACTAAGCATCACACTTGACTCCATGAAGGAAACATTTCTATTACCCTCTCCACGAAATCTAAAACCCACGAGGCATTCCAGTGTGTGACTGTTGTAACATGGTAAAACGATCCCTATGGGTATTCGGGTATTCATGTCTCTAATCTGGATTACCTTGAGCTTCACTGCGGTATAGGTCTGACAACATCCAAGTCCATTGTGTACACCTGCGTCACTGCCTAATATCCTATCCTTATTTCCTTCGGTTCCTCGGAAGTCCTTGCGTTGAGGTTGAATCCTTAGAAATATGCATTGAATTTCCTTTGACCTTGAATGAAGATGGTGTTTGACTGTTTACTCACTCACCCAAGTCAGGGCAGATACGAGCACCCTTGCTTTGCTTTCAGGTTACTCATTAATTTAGTGGCGCTATTGCAGTATTATTATTACTACCGGGACCGTTCGGCTGTGACTAATTTCGTAGCCAACACACATTGCTTTTTGTGATCTTTCTCGATATTTGTAGCAAACCTATCGAGTATCATTTTAAATGGAAAGATTTAATGACAAAAGACTCTTCCAAATTTGTTAAATTTTCCTCAAAATCTTGAGAGTTAGTAATATCCTTCATTCCATCATTTTTTGGACAGATTAGGAATATATTCTATTTGTATGATGAATGACATTATTAAACTTCAAATGATAACTATTGGTACCGTCACTTTCATGAAAATGTATTCTGGATGTTGTTACACGCTGTACTATGCTTTTAAATATAAAGGTAGGTCGAAAGTGGGTTTCCTAAACCTTGCAAAATTAATTACATTTTAATGTTGCTTCTAAATAATTAATGCAAGAGAATTTCTTGCCATTGTCCGAAATCACGGTCTGCACCATGACCATCAACCAGGTACGTAGGAACCGTTGGGGATGAGGGTTAGGACTCCTATGGGGAATCCCCACCACCCCCCCCCCCCCAATGAGTTGCAAATCAAATGCAAGAACATGTATTTTGGTTCTACAAACTCGCCGTTAGCTAAAATGAATGCCTGAAAATGCGGCAGCTTGCGAGACTTGTCGCTGACGGGTAAAAGTGGATCAGCGCGAACAATGTCTGTGCACAGTTTGTGCGCTAGTCATGGAGTGTAGTTGTGATACTTATAACCCCCCCCCCCCCCCCACACACACACACTTGATCCGTCGAAGAGCTCGCTGTTTTGGACAGGCCATGGCTACTTTAATTCAGCGCCCTCCCGACACACACACACTTGAATAACAACTCATCCATTTCGCTGCACGGCTTAAAGTTATGTTAAGTGCGTACATATTACCCTCCCTCTCATGGTCCAAAGGTGTTAGGGACAGAACATTGTTCCGAACCAATCTGTTTGGATGTTCAAGATGGACGTGTTGATTGCTTCCACTCTTTAGTATTAATAGTTATCCTTATCAAATGACTGGAAGATGTGGTGCGGTTGAAGTTAGGACTAGACTCCTTCCCTTTGGACCCTTCCCTCAACTTACAATGTTCTTTCTTTGTGTTTCATTTTGTTCTCAGCTATACGGGAAGATGGCATGCCAGGAGGACGAAATAAAAGTATCGGACCAGTGAAGGTAGGAAAGCCGTCCATAAATTATTTAATGTATTTGATTTCTTCTCTTTGTCTTGCAGAACTATAGAGAGATTTTTTCTGAGCTTTTTCTCTAAATTTGTCACGAGCGCAGTAAAATGAAATGAAACCTTCTTCAAATATGGTGGATGCTGAAACCAAGCAAATTGCTAACTATTCACTAATAGAATATTAAGAATTTAAAAAATATAATCATTTGTTGGGCAAAACCACAAACAAGAATGTGAAATGTATAACCACGGATAAAATCTGCCTTGATCAAGATTCCAAGATAAAAGCCCCAAAAGTAAGAAAAAAGTAACAGAATGAAGCGCACGAAACCAGAATGTCGTTATAAGCAACATGATGCTAATCCGCACATGCTAACCGAAGTGGGGGCGGCAGGCAATTTTCTACCGATCCCGGTAAACAATTGCGAGCCTTTAATTTTGAACGAGCGCCCTCTTTTCACCGGGCTTTCCTATTCCCTAGGTCCCAGTACATGACTCACTTGTGTTTCGATGTTTGTTATTGTAGACGTGACACAGTCACACGCCACCGTATGATAGTGGCTTTATCTGCTGATTAGTTATTACGGTGGTAGGCGATGTGACTCTTTAAGACGAAAATATTCTACAGTGCTTTAGGTCTCAATATCTTGTACCTTGCTTTGTCAGACACACCCTTCATTACTCTAGGAAATGGATCAATGTATAAGTGATCTGTGATGTTATCATGAAATATCTTCCTTCTCCAAAACCTTTATTTTGATTGCCTTGATATGTGATACAAATGAAAAATTTTCTTAGCTGCCAGATTTACTTTGAAAATTCTGGTCTTCAACGAAATACGTTTTAAATTTATACTTTTTCTGTGGATAAGTGTTTTTGCATTACATAGAAAACCATACATTTTCAAATCATTGGTCTTGATGATGTCATTTCGTCTGTTGCCAGATGCATTAATCGCAATGTCACCAGACTTTACATCTTCGCGATGAAACATGCTATCAGCATGTAAATTGACTGCACTTTTTAATCAATAAATTTCAAGCCTTCGGAAATATCGCTTAAGTCGCTAGGTGGCGTATCAATATTTTAAGTTTTTTTTTAATTAGGTCAAGTTTCAGTATTCCTAACGGTGTCTCAGTACGTTCATAACTATAAACTAAGTTCATACTCTGTATAATTGCCCCATTGACTAACAACCTAAATCGTGAAAGTAATATGGTCTCTACGTCATTATAAAAGTTCACTCTAGCTTAACCCTACCTCTCACTGGATTGCTGACACTTTGGCTATTCATGGCACCTTCAATTTTCGGTTTCATGACCATGTTACTTTTTTGACGTTTTCGTCACTTGTAACCAAACCACTTTATTCAATAGTAAACAATTTTCGTACGCTGCTCTTGGAGGGCCTAAAGTGGTCTAAAAATTTGTTCTAAATGTGGTCTTAATTTATATATATATATACACCACCCTCTCCAAAAGCTACAAAAAAATAGTGAGGGAGATATCGTAGCTTAAAAGTCGTGTCTGGAAGCTGTCATTTTGTAAATCTGTGATGTCATATATAGTGCCTCTAGGATCTAAAATCTTTTACTTTCTCTTTTAGTTTTATTTTCATATTTTCAAGGTGGAATGTTAAAAGTTTAGACTTGAAACCAATGCCAGGTTACTAGCTTTAATATTTCAAATTTCAGTAGTAGCAAAACCAATCCCGATTACAGAAAATAAACATTGCAGCAAAATACGGAAAAACATAATACTGAAGCACATGTGGCTCGATGACAGTTATCCCTATCACATACATAGACCAGTAATGATGTTTAGGTTTGTGGCGCCCTCAAGTTAGAAAAAAGAGGGCTCCATTGCAAATTGACTCGGTGTGAGTAAGACACTACTTTTTTCTTCTTTTTTTTTGTGTGTGTTGACGCGACTTCATTTGTTAATTTATAAACATAAAGCGAAAAACTTTCTTGTGAGGGGTAGAGGAAGGAGTCTAATCGAATGAATTTAGTTCATATTCTTTCATTTCCAGATTGTTTTAACTTGTTGATTTCAAAGAAAACACCGGAACCTCAATTTAAATTTTCAATCAATATTGCTGGCTGAAATCATACAATTCTAAATTTCGCCACCAGCTCTTTGTTGTTTTCGAATGAGGCCTGATGAGGCCCTTTTTGTTAAAAAAGAAGTTGTATAGGGAATAGAAAAGTGAAAATACAAGGATTTTAGTCAATTTTCTAAGTCAATGCCACATTGAGGAAACCAACACAAGGTCAAGATGCAAAATGCTTTAACTATGTTGCTTTTCTTGTAAACATGACTGCAGCAAATAACTTACCTGTACACATAGTACGGTATCGTATAGCGAGGGAATCATCCGCACCTTTTGTAATCAATTCAAATATGCTAGATGAAATCAATATGGTCACACTGATTAGCTATGAAGTTCTCTCCATCTGCTCGTATACAATTTCAACGACTAATTATTTATAAATCAAATGATTTCCGCTCCACATGTCCTGAAAATCCGGTGTACCTCAGCTAGTTGGGGAAAGGAATATCTTAATTTGCTCACACGTTAACAATAAACACATACAAACACACACACACTCACGGACATATGTTTATGAACACATACATATATAACCATAACTTCAGACTACACTTTTAACTATCTAAATTATAATGACATGAGTCTGTTTTGATCATATTAGTTACTTTTATTACGTCTGTACAGTTGGGCCCCACTCACACACCCACTTGAAGTTAGTTCAGTGTCACAGTGTTTACTTTCTGTGATGGGTTTTCCAAGTGCTGACTTAAAATATTTAAACTCGTTAACCATTACTTAATGCATGGTGTCATTCTTTTCAATGTCAAACTGTTAATATTCTACTAATGAAAATATGATAGAAAAAAACAATAGGGTAAAACATTTTAGTGGCATTAAGACATCACAGATTTATAAACTGACAGTTCCCAGACGAGACTTTAAAACTAGGATGTCTCCCAAATTGAATAAGATTTTACTTATAGCTGTTTGGGGGGACCTGGTCCTCACAGATATTAGTCGGTCATATATAAGTTAAATATGATAGTTGGGTTTGTGTCACTTTGTAAGTCTCCATATTTACACGCAACCAAGAGATTTTGACCGCAAGTTATCTCTATAAGTTAGCTTGTGCAATATCCGCACAAGTTATCTCTATAAGTTAGCTTGTGGGATATCCGCACAAGTTATCTCTATAAGTTAGCTTGTGGAATATCCGCACAAGTTATCTCTTTAAGTTAGCTTGTGGAATATCCGCGCAAGTTATGTCAATAAGTTAGCTGGCGGAATATTTGCGCAAGTTATCTCTATAAGTTAGCTTGTGGGATATCCCCTCAAGTTATCTCTATAAGTTAGCTTGTGGGGTAATCCCCTCAATTTATCTCTACAAGTAAGCTAGTGTGATATCCACATTATACGTGAACATAATGTGGTATATGCGAATAGATGTGGTGTATATGATATGGAATATCTGCAAATTATATTATGTTTGGCTGGTTACAAAAAGTTACAACTCAACGTTCTATTGCTATACATTCAGTGTACGTAAGATGTAAAATTTCATGTTTGGAATTAATCGACCTGTATGAAGGCACGTGGTCGTCGATAAAAATTAGTTTTAATTTTGTAAAGGATTGCTACTGGGATACATGCTGGCATTTTGTGCTAACAGTACGAAATATATAAGGGCGGCAGGGATAATTGCAACAGAGCAAAGAAAACGCTTCTCTGTTTTATCGCTGAAAATATGTCGTTTGACGCATTTTGATTGGCTGTTACTTTAGGCAGACGCGTGGATGATTGTGTTTAACGAGCGGCGTAAATCAGGTGTCAGGTGAACATCATGACAGCTTACGGCAATATTTGCACATAGCTAGCGACTCCTTAAATTTTATTTTAATCTGTAGGAAATAGTACTGAAGTAATAAATTAATGTAATTCTTAGTAGAGATTAGGTTTTACCTGTTTTATGAAGAGTCACGTGTCCTGCTTTAGATTCAGTACAGCTGTATATTGCATCAGCCTACGTTCACAGTGTAATCACATCCATTATACTATTTTGCAGGGAACTGCAATGAAAAGAGCAACTACCATCTTGTCCCTGGTTCTTTGTTGAAATTAAGGTCGTAACTGAAGATGGGTAGTGATGGGGAGGAGGGGGGGGGGGTTGGTAGGATTTCCAGTGCTTGAAAAGACTGAAAGAAGCTTTCACGTCAACTTTAAGTTACCTTTACTTCGCAAGATCAGCTTTGCTATTTTATTACTGGATAACGGTGAGAATGTGTAATTAGTTTGACTGTATTTGCTGGCTGCCTTTTTGGTTTCCCGAAAGGGTAAAAACAATGGGCTACCCTTACCAACCTTGTTAAATGGGGCAATGACTAGAACGCGAATCGCTATCACGGTTATATTTGTTCAACACGGCAGCATACAGATCCGTTGTACTCAAAGCCGAAGCTAATTAATCAGGTCCCACATCCGGCGTCTAAGCATGCTATGTTTTTCAATACCGCCCTCATTTCCTTCGGGGAAACATTTCATAACTGTAATAAGAACGTAACCCGGAGCAGTATATGTTTTTGATTGGCGGAAAGGGGGAGAAGGAAGGGTGAGAGGGGATAGAGGAGATGGAGGGAGGAGAGGGGGAGGATGAGAGGGGGAGGATGAGAGGGGAGGGATGAGAGGGGTGGGAGGAGAGGGGAGGGGGGGGGGGGGGGGGGGGGAGGAGAGGGGGAGGGAGGAGAGGGGGAGGGAGGAGAGGGTGAGGATGAGTGGGGAGGGAATAGAGTTATATGTCGTCAAACAGTTTGAGCTGAATAAATTTCGCCAGATTTTTTAAAGAGTCCGTAGATTCTACAAACTTCACTAAAAATTTGCAAGCCCCGCCCAACAGATCATGCGCCAATCAAATCTCTCTGTGTTGGTTACGACCGTTAGGCATATGACTAAGGAGTGGACGATACGAGTATATATAGGTTACATTTGTATAATGAACATGCTGGGCGGTCGCAGTGAATTTACGGTAAATAGTTCGCACCATAAGGGCAACAGAAAATAAATTTCTTTCTTTCGACAGCTTTTCTCCATTAAACCCACCTGGTCAGAGTGCATTTAGAATAAGAAACATTGAATCTGCTTCGTTTGTTTATTTACCGAAATTCATCAGCAAACACGTATCGAGACTTTAAGTCCAAAAATTCAACATATAGTAAAGTTGGACACTTTGGCAAGCAGAGTGTTCATCTGTAACATTACATTACATCATTACTTTAACGTTAAAGGTGCGTATTTCGTAGGGGAAAAAAATGACATATCGAAACTAAAATTGTGCCTAAAGTCATATTTTAGTGGAAATATGGATATAACTCACCATACAAGATCGTACTGTGTTTACCGTTTCTAATATATATGTATATTATATCAATATATCTCATATCAAAGTCAAGGCTCGTGATTAGTTCGATAAGCTCCAGTTGTTGATTCTGTGCTATCAGTCAGCCACACATGTATCGAGTGATTGGATACGATAGGCTACTATACTTTATGTATTGACAATAACTGAGCCTATCCATTTCATACTGTGGTAATCGATCACAACAACAACAACAACCTGCTCGAGTAAATTATTATATGTCGATCATCAATACACAGGAATCCCCTACCCCATCCAGCCATGACCACCGCCTCACGTGAGGCTCAGAAATAGCTTTAAGCGAAATGAAACCTTGACGATATTAATGAGACAGCTTTCACTCACATAGTCAGGGTCAATTTCTTTCACGTGGACTGTGAAAAATAATTTTCATGACAAGGTCATAGCGAAATTAGGGTGTGCGTAAGTGAAGGACCTTGGATAGTAATTTACTGTGACAGGTTTCAATGTTGAACTTGTCGTTTTCTCGTGTGTAGGTGTGCTCCTGCAAGTTATAGTTGGTTGTTCCTCAAGTCGATGGAGAATATATAATAATATACGTGTATCAAGCAATATAATCGTACAGTGCAAAGGAGGTTCAAAACAAAGCATATTCATTCAAAATGGTATCTTATTAATTAATAATTTCTAATGAACAATTAAATAGCTCTAGGAAAGATTGAAACAGTTTATCAAATCTTCATAGTTCACATTACCATTTCAATGTTATTTCGCAATAATTTTTTAAAATGTGAAATTTAATATAATTCTTATAAGTCAGACGATTTTGGTCAAGTCGAGAGAGGTCTTACTTACCAGTTTCAGAGGTGCAACTTGACGTAAGACTGTATACACTCCCTCCCCTCCCCCCATACCCCCATCCCCCATGCCCCCATTCCCCAATCCCACAACAGTACAACAGCGTGGCAGAGTACAAGTACAATTTCGCTCGGTATGAGTACGGTTACAAGTATAGTTCCTCTAGATATGAGTACAAGAATGTGTACAAGGCTCTAAGCGCGAGTATTAGTATTTAATATTGCACTTGTGTATGTATACTGGCTTGCAAAATGCCTCGAGTACAATTTACGAGTACAAATGCATGAAGATGAGTAGGATTACTTTTCTAGAATGCGAATACCAGTTGACGGACTTGCTTCAAGTCAGTCCCCTAGCAAGTCATTTCTTCTGATAACAAACATGAAAAGACGCAAATCTTCTTTGTCTACCGTTCTGTCTGTCTGTTTGTATGTCTATCATTCTGTCTCTCTCGTCCCTTTTTCTGCTGGAAGTAATAGGAATGTGTTGTCATCCTTAACTTAACTCATTAATTTATCATTCTTTAAAACCAGGAATCGATGTCAATGGAATAGTTCCGAAAAACATCGACATGTTCTCTAGAGGTATACATTAAACTAGATAATTACTTTCTATGTCAGACTAAGATGGTACGCTCAAGTTTTCACTTTATATTATATAGCTTTAAAATTTCAGCATGTCCCTTGAAATAAGCTCCTCGTTGTCTCAAAACATATCTACATTTCGTATCGTAAGTCGTGGGCTCTGTCCAGTGTTTTATCGAATTTCGAGTATTTTTTGACGTTCCTGTATACGCTGAGGGTTTGATGATGTCCTTATAAAGGTTCCTGTAAACGAGGAGAGTCTGATGTCCTCATAAGGGTATCGCTCACTCCTATACAATACGTCAGTTGAGAAGTTTAGCCATTCGGTAGGAATGTACGTATACGATTTTAATGTAAGTTTGCATGGCAAGACTGTTTATATATAGACTCGATTCGTTCAAAGGACTTGACCAAATCTACATTTGTCATCTCAAGAGTGCATAACCTGTTTCCGCAATGCCAATTACCTCAAGGTGAGGTAAATTTGACACAAAATATGGTGGAAGGGACTACAGTGATTTAGCTGTAATCCTGAGTCAATTTCAAAAGATACATCTTTGCACTTTATTTCTTAAGTAATATTATCCATTGTCCTACATCCCTCTAAATGCACACATAACAGGAATTTAATGGTTCTCTATCAAAATAAACAAACAACAAATAATTCTGATTCTGTCAAACAAGGTGCAATGATCTGCTATGTTGCCTTAGTTGCCAAATCAGTAACAACTTCATTTGCGGTCCTTATATGCAAATGAGGACCGACCCTTACGTGCAAACAAGGCTAGCTTAAGTTTAACTGCTGTGAAAGTGTTGCAGACTAGGCTATAACTAAGTGCTTATATTATTGCTTTGAAAGGTACATATTTTCTCGCGTCTTTTTTTTCCCTCTTATTTTAACCTCGCTTACATGTCTCCTCAAATCCCTAGCACTCTCGTTCTGCATAGGGCGGAACAGCTGTTACGTCATTGATGGAACAAAATGAATGACACAGTGGCTTGTAATGTGGTTTTGGACAGTAGTTCTTGACACTGAGTCGTTGTATTGACTGGTCACATTTGTTTGTCACGTTGGTTTGTGACGATGGCTTGTGCCAGTGGCATGTGACGATGAACAACTCTGTTGCTGTGAACCATGTCACGTGAGGAGAACATCTTAACAATTTAAAGAGATGAATACATTTCCTGAAAACTATCACAAATTTAGGCAATGCTTAAAGAGTACCAACAAATTAAATAAAAATTTCCCATGCACCTAACAAACTAATGAGCAAAGGAAACTTTAATTCTCTATAACGGTGTAAAATGATCATGTGGAGATTTGATATCTCAACAACAAAAAATATTGTAGCTTGTTTCAAGAGGAAGAGTAAGGAGGATGGGTGGGGAGGGGAGGGGAGGGGCTTATCCATGATAAGCTTCTCTAGAACGTAGAAATAGGATGTATGATTGTATCTGCTTTCATTTCAACTTGTATATATGTTCCAATATACAATACCACAGCTAACATAATTACGACGTACATGATTCTGTCCTTCTACTCGCCTCATTGCCGATTAGTGACTCGCCAAATGACTTCAATATAAAAGCTATGGCATGCCAACATTTTATTCTTTTTCTGTTTCCATCCCGCCCCACCCCACCCCTCCCTACCCCCTCTACTCTTGGTACAAA
>KN883198.1:21591-39052 GCA_000934455.1 Apostichopus parvimensis | reverse complement strand
ATTGTATTATATTGCACAGCCTCTAAATGAACATTATGACCTACAGGGCTGCACGACCAACATGACATATAGATGTCCTACATGGCCTAAATGGCCTACAGCTGGGTTACAAGGCTACAGGGCCTACATAGCTAACACGGCGTAGATGGCCTACATGTCCTTGATGGCCTAGATGGCGTACATGGCCTGAAAGGTTGCATGGCCACATGACCTTCATAGCCAACATACCCTAGATGGCCTTTATGGCCAACATAGTCTACATAACCTGCATGGAATATTATGGCCTGCATGACTGCATGCTTTCTTTGCCTTTTACCTGCACGGTTTTTATGACCCACAGTACTGAACTGTCTGGTATGTTCTAATTGGTCAAATAAAGACATTCGCCATGCCTTACTAACATTTTATAATGAACGAATCATATCGATCCTTCTTAAGTTGTCTCCAATCCACTTTGGTTACAATTAGTTTTGACCATATCAAAACGCGTTAGGATGGTTTAGGTTATCCTTTATATAATTTATAATGCAATCCATGTTTTCATGACTATTTGATAAGAAAGTTGAACATTTTTGTGCGAAACTCATGAAATTCATAAATTTATAAGTTGCGTGCACTGTGCTGGGATTATGGCAGAAATATTCGATTTCAACGCACAAAATCTTGCTGTTTAACTTTGAAAAGTAAGTAAACTTTTCTTTCATGTTGTTATTATTTCTCCTTATGTAAACAGCTATTTCCCTTTTTGCTGAAACTGTTATTTTACCGGTTCAGAATTTTTCGGATCCCAGGTCTCGTTGGTATTTGAGACGGTTGACGGACATAACAAAGTCAGTTCGTGAGTGTGTGGGTGAAATCCGGTCTCGTTTTGCCTTTTTATGCATTATACTTGTCATCTATAAGTCATGATAGTATAAAAAGTAGTATGAAAATACTCGATGATAATATGAAAATAAACGTTTATAATATAAAAGTACAAGATGATAATATAAAATACACGATGATAATATGAAATGAAACGATGATGATATGAAAATAACGATGATAATATAAAAATACACAATGATTATATGAAAATACACGATGATAATATACAAATTCATGAAGTTGGCGTTCCATAATGCAGTGCTAACAAGCCAGTAGTGATGACGCAATCAAACTGTATCATTTTATTATCATATTTTGTGTGTGTGTGGTGGTTTTAATATTGTCTATCATAGCACCTTGAAACAAAACAATTAGATAAATCAAGCTGTAAGTAATTAACATAATAGCTGCCCATATTGTCACGAACGGAATCATAGAATCATATTAAAACAAAATTCAGCTGACCCATGGCTTCATGAAGAGGAAGTATAAGTGGGTAGTTGCGCGCGGATGAATTGACAAGACAAATAAGATTAGGGGAAGTGTGTATAAGGTATAGTTTAGCCAGAGAATATAACGTATGGTAGCCATTAAAATTAAACGCATATACCTTGCCTATATTGCAAGGCGAATCTATCTTCTACTAATTTATGGCTTACGCTTGGTTGAGCAACGTATTTATACAATGATTTGTTCGAAAAGGATCATTTGGTACAACGAAAAAAAAATAATAAAGGACCTAATGTTTTCGTGGGTAGGTTTAGAAAGGGAATGAGTAAGGCCTTCGGATAACCAGAAGTAATAGTTTGAAATGGTTTCCTCGGAAGCTTAAAAGTACACCGTTTTGCTAAGCTTCAGACACGCAATGCCTGATTGTTAACGTGATATTTGTGTCCATATTTATTGTAATAAGAACCTGATGATTAATTTCCTCTTTTTTTTTTGGTGAAAAGCATTTTTTAGAGCTGACGTCATTTCAAAAATGTTACCTAAGGATCCTCTGCAGTACGTTGAATACGTTGGATATAACTAAAGGGCCGTTTTTTTTCAAAGAAAACTGGAAAATGGTTACCACTTTACCAAGAAGGGGTACTTCTCAAAACAGGGGTAACGTGCCATGGTACCCCCCCCTTCCCCCTCTCCACCTCCAGGCATCCGTCATCTCCCGGATTACCGGTATTTCACTGCTCACTGATAAAAAAAAATATCATGGTTGACCGATTAGTTACCAAAAAAGGTAAAAAGGATAATTTGTTTTTCTGAAAGGGGCACTTTTACAGATTTTTACAAAATTGGGAACACTTCCTCACTTTACCCCAACCCCTCCTGGCTTTGGTCATCCCTATTACTCACTAGTCACTGGTATGAAATAAATTTCATAATTGACTCTTAGAGATACATCTTTTGATTTCATGAAGCCTTAGCATAAGCTATTTCTCTTGGCAGAAAATAGAAGCCAAAAATGCGATTTTATGTACTTAGTTCAATTTGTTTTGTCCGATTTCGTTTGAATTTTATTTCACATGAAAGCAGATATTTAACAGATTAGTTAAACGCATGTATCTGTTATTCATGTGTACACAAAGTTTCATTCTCAGCCAGTAGAAGAAATTTTGCAATGTTCATATACTCTCATAGTGTAAAAACAGAAGAATGTTTAAACTTACCAATTCATATAATACCAGAAGTGTTTCCATGGAAGGCTAACAAGCATAGACGTAGGAGCCCAATTTGATTTGGTGTACATATCATATAGGCATGCATCGGTTATTACATCGTATAGTCAATTACATAACAATCATTTGCCGTGTTATTACCCTTCCATATTGGCTATCATTTTTGGGCAAGTCGTTACAATAATAATGATAATAATAATATCAGTTTAACCATTGAAAAACGCATTGCAATTTATTTTCTTTCAGTAGGTGCCCGAAAAATTCTCAGCATATTGCCCGAATTTACACAAAAATATTTGGTTGGCGGGCTGCAGCCCCCCACCCCCCCCCGTCTCCTACGCCTATGCGAGTAACAAGGAACAGCATAATTATCAATAATCAATAATCGATACGGTAATCAATACTAGGCCTTTTTCCTATTCTGTAGAGCTAACTAGCTGTTCATTGATTTCTTACTTTAGTTTAATAATAACAAAAAAAGATTGCACACACATGTATGTTTCACATTGAGTCAATATTTTTGGGGTTTCTTTTATTGTTCATATCCATGTACCCACCCTAACCTAAACAACACCACAACAGTATAATTCTTCTGAGGAACTGGCGACTCTTTCCAAACACCTAATCGACATGGCTTGATCAGTTTGTACTGTGAATAAGAGACAACCGTATAAACTGCATGAAGTGTGTTATTAACACCGTAATACCGTATAAACTGAAGTGTGTTATTAACACCGTAACACATGTTACACCTGTCAGCAGATGGTACTGCATGGAAAAATTACTAACAGATGAATACACGACTGAAAGGCTGTTTCAACTTATGACTGGTTACGAGTCTAAACAACTGTACGAGTCTTGTAAGTCCTCGGTAGCAACTGGTCATAATTGTAACACATGTTAAGAATGAATAACACACAACAGTTTTAACTGACTAACGGGTACTCACCTGTACCAGTTTTAACTGATAAAGCCATGAGAGCCGGTTGTTCAAATGACGTCTGGTCAGAACAAATAATAAAACAATAAAACAAATTTTAAAAAACGTGTACAACACCACCTAATCTGGTGTTCATAGTTTGGGAAATAGCATTAAAATGAGTTACTAACCTCGATATGGTGCACGTGATCAAATTATATTAGCAAAACAACAACAATAACAACAACAATGAAACAAACAAAGACAAACCGAACGGAACCGAACGGAACCGAACGGAACCGAACCGAACAAACATAAGGGGGAGCAACTCAACTGGTATAAGAACAGTGCAACGCAGTTCAGTAATCTGTTTAACTCCTATATTATTGTTCACCCGTTACTGATAATCATATATATTAATAGTGCAAAATTATATTTAAGTTAGATATCCGTTTGGACCTGTTTTTAGTTTAACTATGTTTTTCTTTTGTTTATAGTACTCATTGTAAAGGACTTCTTCATCAGCAGAATTAATGTACCCAAAACAAAACAAATATAAATTATACTCTATAACGAAGTTGACTATACAGTGTTTATTGCTATGGTCACGCTATTTGGATGCAATATTTATAATTCATTCTCAATAGTTCGTGATCAGTGACGTCACAAGAAATATAATATTTGGTCGCTACGCTTCAAAAAAAAATTTATTTTATTTTTTACCATACCTACCGAATATTACTGAAAATATGATTGGTCAGATAAAGCTGTTTTTTCCCCTTAATTCTTCTTCAGATTATTCATATTAAACGTGCTAATTAACGTTCATGCAATTTACGTTTTTGTTCTAACTTACGTTCTAAATTACGTTCTAATGAAACGTTATAATATAAGTATTGTATATATTTCAGTCTAAGTACGAAACTGAACTATGCTGAAGGCCTTTTGTGTTTATCAAGTGCAAAAAGTAAATCGGGAATAAAAACAAGAATTTCCGGTTATTCTTTCCTTGTCTGAATGAGTAATTTGCAAGTGAACGTAATAAACTATGAAGGACATCACTTTTGGCCTTAAATTTTGAACATGCAAAAAAATTGCTACAAGTTTTCAAAAGTAATTTCCTGGTGGTTCTACATCTCCGAGTTCCCTCCATTAATTGAGAAGTGTTAATGAGACAATTAAATGTTTCAGTGAGGGCAAATACTTCCATGCAGGGTGGTAGTAAAATTATTGTTGAAGTGGTAGCATTAGTGACCAATATTTGATGGAATTTCTAGCATATTTTGGGGCGAAATGCTGATGAGAATATTCTCAAAGTTTACACTAAAATTAAATCGCAAAGAGAAGGGCAAGTGTTTATTTGAACTTCATGCAGTTTACTTTATTTTACTTTACCTTCAATTGTTAAACTTTATAAAAGCACTAAAAATACACACAATTAACACATATATATTGTGTACTAAAGTGCATTTGGCGTAAGCCCATAGGAACGAAGGCTCAATTGGACACTCCAAGTCTGCTGTTTCGCCCGTGGCATAGCTTTATGATCCACCCAGCCCCCCCCCCAACCCTCCGCACCCATCATCACCTGGTAGAAAATGTGTAACAGAAAGTAGGGTATAGTATTAGCTACCTTGGTGAATGGTTCTGCTACAATTCATGTAGACTTGTAACATTCGAGTCCACAGACGTACTCGTACTCGAGTACACTTTTCTATACTCCCACTCGTACACTCATTGAGGGATTTGTACTCATGCTAAGGGGTAAGTTTGTACTCGTACTCAGGGATTTGTACTCGTACTCAGTGGTCTGTACTTGTTCTCATGGTTTGTACTCATATTCAGGGGTTTGTACTCTTACTCAGGGGTTTGTACTCGTACTCAGGGGTTTGTACTCGTACTCAGGGGTCTGTACTCATACTCAGGGGTTTGTACTCATACTCAGGGGATTTGTACTCGTACTCAGGGGTTTGTACTCATAATCAGGGGTTTGCACTCATACTCAGGGGTTTATCCTCATACCCAGGGGTTTGTACTCGTACTCAGGGGTTTGCACTCATACTCAGGGGATTTGTACTCGTACTCATGGGTTTGTACTCATACTCAGGGGTTTGTACTCATACTCAGGAGTTTATCCTCATACCCAGGGGTTTGTACTCGTACTCAGGGGTTTGCACTCATACTCAGGGGATTTGTACTCGTACTCAGGGGTTTGTACTCATACTCAGGGGTTTGTACTCATACTCAGAGCTTTGTACTTGTACTCCGGGTGTTTTACTCATACTCTTACTACATATACAGAGGTTTGTACTCGTATACGATACTCAGGACGTTTTATACTTGTAACCGTACTCATTGGTTTGTGTTCGTTCTCAGGGTTTTCACTCCTACTTGTGTTTTTTGTACTCGTTCTCGTACTCGGGACAATATACTCACACTGCAAGTATTGTGTACTGTTAGTAAAAATTTACATCTCCCTAAAATGAAGCTGAAGGTCAGATTTTAATGTTACAATGAGGAGGGAAGCATTCCGGACAAAGTAAACTTGTAAGAACGAATGTTTCTTCCAAATGACCTTTTCGCGATACTTCAAACCAAGTTTGGTTAGAAGAGAGATATGTTTTCCAATCCGGGCGGAAGAGTATAGCATATAGGTTAGGACCAACTTATGGTGCAAATTTTCAGATTAATCTTGATTTACTATAAATAAAAAAAAAATTAAAAGGCTATAAGGACTGATGGAACATTTGTACAGAAAAAGGAACGTTTCATTAAGTATAATGCAAAATGGGATTTCATATTTAAAATATTGTTGGCTGTTTGTAAGATAAGTAACACGCCTACCCCGCCCGCCCGTCCGCCCCGAGTTTCCCACCCGCCCATTCCCTCCTACCACCCCCTCCTCATTTTTCAATCTAGTCTTAATTATATACCCCTTTAAGAGTTCTACTCTACGCATCTAAAGACATCCCGAGGTTATCTCTGACGTAACTCTTCCAACTTCGCATATGTTTCCTCTCATTGTTGTTTTTTATTTTAATTCAATAAATAATCAAATAATATTGCTGAGTCGGATTTATGGAAAAGGTTTCATCCCAGTATACGTGAATCTATTTGCCACAGAAACAGAAACAAGAGAGAGAGAGAGTTCCCCTATTTCTACTTGAAATTCATTTAGATATTTTTTCTCCAAGCTTCATCTCAAACAATACGCAAGATGAAGACAAATTCTGCTACGTGATGTGTCCATATTTTAGATTCAAGAGCTGAGGGGTATGATGAATCTCAATATAGCCGATTCCAAGGCCTGTCACGAACCAAATTTTGTAAGTCTGCAGAGATTTTTTGCTATGTTTTTTGTTGGTCTTCCCTGGTAAGTGAAGAGAACTGCATCATGGGAATTCATCATGGAAGATTTGATCGTTTAAAGCAATAGTTGCGTAGTATAAAGCAGAAGAAAAGCAGGGAAAAGAAGAGGTTTAAATGATGCTAAAGTGAAAATGAAGAAGCCTGAAAGTTTTAAGTTATTGAACTAAACTTGAGAGAAAACGAGTTTAATACACACGTTGGTTGCTACAATTCATCACATTAAACCCGTATTTTTGCGCTGTTTATTTGCTCCCATTTTCCAGCAAGTTTACCAAATTTTGTCCGGCTAGAATGGAATGTAATTAATCCTCATATATTTTCAAAAATGTTGACATTTTCAGCATTATTTGATGTAACATGGGACTGTTACAGTTTGATCCGATCCATCTTTACTCAACCCCCTCCCCCCCCCCACACCTCCACCAATTGCTGGTTGACACACAACATAGGTGATGTTCTCCATTTGTAATATAAAGATATGGTCATAATTTTCATCCTATATATTTTAGACATTTGAAATTGGTTAATGCTAGAGCTATAAGACAAACTGGTAGAGACGATAAATTTTAGTTTGCCCTAAATTTTAATTTTTTTTTTTTCGGTCTCAAATTCAAGGTTTTTTCCAAAGTGCCTTCACAATAAAACATATATATATATCTCCTTTGAGGCGTCACGTGTTTTAAAGTCTGTAATTTGAAAACTTAATTAGGAACGAAAACGGCTAAAAGAAATGTTAATTTCTCATTTAAACTGATTTGAATTTGCAACTACTTTCGTGTCTAATGTTGTTATCTTTACAAGTTTGTCAGAGACTTCAGTTTACTTAAGTTTATATATATACATTAAAATGCTGCATGGAAATCAGAATCGCCCTCAACATCATTATCGTCGTCGCCATCTTTATCGTCATCGTCATCGCCACCGTTGTCGTCATTTTTAATGGTAACAATGATGGGTATGACTGCTTAGTACATGACGTGTTGGTCTTGTAAACTGTTTTAAGACACGTGATTAGAAACCATTTGAAGCAAACTCAAACAAATGTGTAACTTTTAGAATTGGATATACACATGTTAGTAACTTAAGTTTGAAGAAACAAATTGTGTAACTTTATGCTTGAATAAACAGATGCTTGTAACGTTAGACTTGAATAAACATATGTTTGTAACGTTAGGTTTGAGTAAAGAGATATTTGTAACGTTAGGCTTGAATAACATATGTTTGTAACGTAAGGCTTGAATTAACAGATCTTTGTAGCGTTAGTCGAATGATGTTTATTTGAGCTTCTTTACAATATATTATCCTGTAGTATCAACTAAAGTATCAACTACAATGCTGATTAAAAGTCATAAAATTCTGACATGCGATCAAAGTTATTTAAGAAATTAAAATTTGCACAACAACCGTCATAGTTGAATCTAATTTCGACGTTAGCAATAACGCTCAATAACGCTCAAGTTCCTTCTCTTATGTATAAAAACAACGTTGAGGGAATGCTTTCACAACACGAACTAACAACAATACTGTCTATTCGTACTTATACACTGTTACGGACACTACTGCTTTATAGTTATCTACGCCCCCATATACGGTCCTCCCTATAACCTTATGTACTGGTATAAAGAAAACTTATTCCATCTCAAATTTGAAAACAATATGATTTTCATCCCAGATTTTTATTATAGGCTGAGGCTTTGAAAATTGCAAGTTTATATGCAAATATTCAAGTGATGTGGCTATAAAAATGGTGGAGGGAAGATATGGAAAATTTCAAATTTACCACCAACTAACCAACTACTACTAGAATCAAGTCACTGATTAAGTAGTAGAGATTAAGAAGAGTCTCCTATCTGAGCCTAGTGCAGTATGTATTTATGCATGTTTTATATTATGTTTTTTATATATATTTTTTTAGTAGTACCCGGAAATTGGACGTTTCAGTACAATTTTTTATTTTTTTCATTATCGATGAATATATCGATATTCGTGTTCCTATATACGGGAATACGTACAAGTAATATAATACAGTTAGCAAGCCAGCAGTTAGTATACAATATCAATTTGTATATGTTCGCTACATGCGGGAGAGGTTGTATAGTGTAGAAACTTCATGGGGATGGTTTATACTAGATTAGAATATCCCCTGGAGACATTTTAAGAAGATTCACCGAAGATTGATCCTGGGCAAACAACTTGTTCCACTCTCGACCCCAGTCCCCCCCCCCCCCCCTTACATCGATACTGTAACCGTGTGATGATGACGTTATGTCGAGTGAGGTATATCAAGAGTCACTTTCGTAAGAGCATAGATGCTTTAAATTAACCCCTGGATGAAATACTCTGGATGAGATGTAACACCGAAACATCGGCAAGTGCTTACCAAGCAGTTGCTTTAAAGCTTAACATTAGCTTAACAGATTTATTTATTTGATTCCTACGTCATATGATGTTACAGATACGATCGGTTTATTGTTGGTTGCCAAGGTTTTTTATGGCAAAAAAATAGCTATTTGAATATGATTTCATCAAGTCATTTTACAGAAATGAAAAACTTCCATCTGATAAGTTACAAGTACTTTCTTTAAAGAGCAAAAAACACAAGAACAAAAAGTGCCACGTTTAAATAAATTTATAGTGCTACGAGATCACTATAGAATAGTTTAATATGTAAATGAATATGTCTTCGTCTACAGTGGTATGCTGGAGACTAATTTCATTTCCAAATTTAGTGACATCAATACGCTATATAATTATAATATAATAACTTAAATTTCATTTTCCGTTGTGATTGGAGTTAGTTCTGTCCATTAAGGAATAAAAAAAAATATGAATGCAAATGTCACGAATCTAACTGGTGATAATGGCTTATGGTTTCAAATGAAGAAAGAAACAAAGACTGCATACAGCTAAGAAAAGAAAATGACACATTTTGATATTTCAATTTTAGCGCGTGTACGCGAAAGTTATCTAAGAGACTGGTCGAATCAAAGCCAAATGGATGAAAACTCTACATTTGGTGCAAAATCAATGAAGTGGTGGAATGACTTTGTCAAACTTATATTGCTGTTATGGTTACAACGGCGGGTCGCGCAGAGGTCATAAATACAGCCTCGTGGCAATGGGATTCGAAAGCGCGCCATCTAATTTGCGCTCTTAGAGGCTGTCGCTTTTCATGGATAAAATATTTCCGACAAGGTTGTAACTGATTTGACTGTACTAACAGACGTGTACTTCTCGAACTCGGAAGACTAATTTATCTACTTTGTTTTAATTTCAATTTTAAAAGATTTTTTTGTGCTACTAAAAATCAATGTAGTTTTAACACATGATACACAAATTGTCGCACTTCAATTATAATGTTTCGATAGTACAACTTGAGTACGGTGTTTCATTATGCTAATTATTAACACTATTATCATTACTATATATAACTATAACTTAAAAAAAATAATCCAAATTACTTCGCTACATTTGGTGTAAAATATCAATCACTGTTGAAAAGATTACTGACAGAAACCCATACAAGTGCACGATATGAGAGAACCAACCAAATAAACATGAAAGTCTAAGACGAAAAGTCCTGCCGTTTCATCTGTCTACAAACCATCAGACGGGTTATGGAAGTCAAGGATATCACAACGGGTGTTGCAGCGATTTATTCGTGGGCGGACCTCGGCTGTAGGTATACTTACCCACACGATAAAGTCAAGTGTCACATAACAGTTTATGATATTGTATTACATAGTGACATCTCCAGTATCCGCTAACCAAAGCTTGTTTGATCTTGTGTCATTAACTACAGTTGAAAACATCTTGTATACTCTGTCCGATCTTTAGGTTACACTCTTCTTTTCTTTTCATTCTGTTTTCTTGGTGTGTGTGTGGGGGGAGGGGGTAGGGGGGAGTTGGAGGGGGAAAGGTGCGTGATCGTATATATGGCAAAATTCGAAATCTACTATGATCACTTTATCGAAAGCGTTAACCGGTTTAAATGAAAAAAAAAAAAAAATATGAACTTTCATGAACCTAGAACGTGATCCTCTCATGCTCAAACTCATATACATCTGGACACGGAACCTTTTTTCCGTTATGTATTATAAATAATCTAATGTAATGTGGGTGTATGTTTGTGTGTGTGTGTGTGAGGAAGTAGTGTCGGGAGGCAGGGGGTAATGCATATGTATGGGAGAGTGGTAGAGAGAGAGGGTGGGGGGAGGAGGGGAACAGTTGGGGTACGGTGTTTTTTCTCTCTCTTTTATTGAACGATCGTTGATAAGCTACACGCTAGACACAGCTCTGCGTACAGTTGAACAGCTTCATAGCGAACACTTTGGATTTGATCATACAGATCAATGTCATCTGTACTGGTCCGTCTCTTAGGATGTCAAACAAAATGTCCGGGATGCTCCAAACCTTGAAATGTTTGCCAGTTATCGAGTAGAGTCAATAAAGAGATGTATAAAACGGTTTGCACTTGATTGAAGGGTACATACAAAGTGGCCTAAACTCACTTGTTGCAGTTTGACCTTGAATGACCAATGTTTGATTATAGGCTAATATATGGACAGACGCCGCTGTAAAGAACAGCGTCGGTACCGTGACGTCATCAAATAACCTATTATTCGAGTAACTTCAGAGAACGGCTGCAACATTTTAATTGGTTACTCAGTTATAAGTTAAATAGGTCTTCTTAAAGCAACATTCAGGTTTCGAAATTTAATCAGTGAATTTTTTTTTTTTTTAAATTCTTTGTGAGAATCTTCAATGATAAGTGTTCACGTCATCTGCAGTACTTCACACATTAACATATAATATACACAAGATATATATCACAAATGGTCAAATGCGTAGAATTGTTTCCAATGACAGCGAAATAAGAGTGGTATTCATTGATATGTTAAACGTCTGCGATTATTTTAAGGGTAAGAAAGTTACAGCATAGGGCCTATCTATATTCAGCGAACAAATTTTAGGTTAAATATTCTGAAGGGTAATATAGCTTTAATTTAAACGAGACACAACTGTAAAACGGAAAAACAACAACTACAAAGAGAAAACTGTTTTAAATGGAAGAGTTGCCAAAGTTTCGGTCATTTACGTCATGAAAATGGAAAAAAAAAGCTGAGAAAAGAGAGATAGAGAGATAGAGACAGAGGAAGGGAGAACAAAATGGAGAAACATAAAATCGTCTGATGTCATTAGGAGTAATAAAAGGAAAATATCATAAACGACCAAAAACCTTCTATAACCTCGAGGGAACCGGAATATCCTAACGACGAGGAATATATCTTCTTGTCACACGTATCAACAGTCGTTTAACTTAAAGCAGCATTCTGCGATTCAATATTTCAAATATATATATATTTATATATATATATATATATATATATATATATACACGTTGAGAGACAAACAATTTCTTTCTAATAGTGTCGCACATTCGAATTGATTATAATGTAATGAAAATAGTCCAACAGAAAATTGTCTTTTTTTCACTCTAGTAAGATAGAAGACATACTCCATTTTTAATAGATTGAAAATCTAAAAAAAAATAATTAGTTACTTTAACATTCGATCTTAGCAAGTGCGATCATTTACAGTTCACACGGTTTTGTCATTATGGAGGAGATTTTACAACGTTAACTTATATGTGAAGTTTAAACGCAATAAAAACAAAAACATTGCTCGGGAGCCTCAGAACTTCGCTCATGAATACAGCATATCCAGTTATTTTGAGCATATAGTCATGATGATGTCACGTGATACCAGTAGTAATATATTTTACTTTTCGATGGCTGTAAATTTATGATCTGATTATTTGATTTGCATAATCTTAAACTTAAACCTAAAAGTATTTCCCTTTCCTCATATCATTCCACTTAACGATCCCATTGGGGTTCTGTTATTACCAATAAAGTATTATGAATTTTCCTTTTATTAATTTATTCTTGTCACATTTTACCCTTATTTTTTCTCCCTTACTTTTTGTATCCTTCGTTAACTGTCATCTGGTCGTTTCTATTTTAAACCGTGTGATTTACCTAGATGTTAAATACAATCAACAACATTTAGTACGTATATAAAAGGACATACAGCGAGAGAGAGAGAGAGACAGATAAAAAAGCTTGCCTAAATGTTCGCTGTATCACTGTATTACTTTTCTCCACTAGGAATACATTAAATTACTCGGACAGAGGCGCGATCTAAACTTTTTGATCATTTTTGCGCTCCGAGTCGCTTCGTCTCAAATTCGTCTACAGCCAATACACGTCACTTACCATACTCAACGAAGGGGATGCCGGCTTTTTCGGCTACGCGCGTGCGCCCTTCGAACCCAACCAGCACGTATGCCAACGCTATGTAGTTTCTGGTTGGTGCACCAGTGTTTTATATTGACCCATTAAGTTGACATTACTCTCTCATGCATTCGCATGCTAGTCGTGCCAACAGACGTACTTGATGGATCAATCACGAAGTTGGTCACTGTTCATGTTGGTCTCAGTCTAAGCGGACGGATACTTTTGGTGCGTTTCTAACAAGAGATATTTTAGCGGTGATTTTGAGTTGTGAAACGAAGGTCTCGCGGACGCTGTGAGTGAACACCAGGGTTCTGTTTTTTGCAACCGTTATCATTAGCCCAGGCAGTGTTTGGATCTTAACCAGCGCTCTGACTCGTGCATGGTCTCTGCTGTGCAGCTTTTAGTTTGATACCAATTTTTCACTCTTGTTTTTTTCACCACAAGTTGTTTTTCCTTGGCATTTCGTCCTTCTTGTTCGGATTTTGGTGTTATTTTGGTTGATGTTCCACAGTATCTTTTTCGATGAGTTGAGAGGTCCTGTTACCCGAACACCTCCGCCTGGATGTCCTTTGTGAAGATGCCCATGCTCCCCGACCACACCGACTATTTATTCCCACCCCACCCTGCACTTGATGAATACGGAGAAATACCCCTAGACTGCATCAAAAGTAAGTACTTTTCGATTCTCACCCTCTCTCTCTCCACCCACCTCTCTCCACTTACTTCCATCGTTCTTTCTCGTTAGGCTAACAAACTCTATACCTAGCAGGCTTCCCGAGCCTCAGTTTTCATTTCCAGTCGACTTATTAATCAATCGGGGTATATCAACAGATTTTTTTACACGTGGGTTTCAAATAGATTCAGAAGTGGTGAAATGCAGCTGTGGAGTATTGTTTATATCTAATAATAATCTAATCAGATTCTAAAAGTTTGGAGTTACCCTCTAGCATGTATTTGCCAGAAAAATTCTTGTAGATTTGCTTTTATTTTGGCTTAATTGCGTGTGTGTGTTTGTGTGTTGGTTTGTGTTAGAATACATGGTTTCTTTTGGCGCTTGTCGGATATTTCTCATGCCTTGTCAAAGATGAGCTATCCTATTCTATTCTGGTTGGCGTTTTTCTATACCTCTTATCTAGAAAGTTTTGGTTAATTGGTTAGTCAAAATACCGGAGGAATATACACCAATAATTCTCAAGCTATTGACATCCAAATTCAAAGTTACAAACTGATAACCGCGTTCATAAAATCATCGCCTTGTATACGGTACGGTACTAACCCATGTATACATTTAGGCTAATTTATGAGAAACAAACACTAATTCTATTTTTATGCCGTTAAAGGAATTTATTTGTTGTAAATTGCTAGACCAATAATTACGGTTTTCTATCTTTTTTCTTTCTTACCTACTGTGTTGGGTATTAATGGCATAAATTAAAAATAATTATTACTATTATACATATTTCATTAGATCACGCAGTTAGGTTAAGCCTTGCCTCTATACATAGCACGCTTTCATGATCATCATCACTATTGGAAATTTTGACTGTATATTTTTTCCTCTTAACAGATCATATGTGATTTTACAAATTCGTATATTTTTTTCATGATATTGGAGAGTGTATACGATTAATGTTGAGATATAACGATTGCTTCAAGTACCGTACTATTTTGTTAAATTTATGGTTTGAAGCCTAAATGGTTTAAACATAGTATTTTAAGTTATTGTAATATAGAACGAATGTGGTAGTTTAGGGACTCATTACTTTGTACATAAACATTCCTGTTCCCCTCTCCTACTCTACCCTGCACCCATTTCTAATAAAAGTTACCTCAGTTCGATAGACACTGCCTCATTTACACACTGACCTCGAAATCTTGATCTTTTTTGGAAAGTTGTTATATATGTATCTATATATATTTATATATATCTATATATTATGTAATTCCAAATTATTTTCGTACAATAAAGCTTTTAGGACAGTTCAGTTTAGTTTAATTCCACTTGTGTAAAACACCAAGTATGGAACAAGTATCAATACAAAAACGTGTGTAGGGAGGGGGGGTGGGGTGGGGTTGCGGAGCAGAGAGTCGATGAAGCCAGATTCTATTACAAGCAACCCCCCCCCTACAGAATTGGTAGCAGAATATTTTTTAAAAAAGCAACAGAACAAGAGGAATATAGAAAAGGAAGCGAGGTTCTCACTTAAACGTTTGAAATGTGAAAAGAAGATAATCCATTTCCCTTTGTTCTTTGATGCACGCCCTCTCTTACACTAAAAAGTCGAAGGGGAGGGGGGGGGGAGGGGGGAGTTGGGGCGAGGTTTAACATTCGTGTGGAAATAATCCCAGTTGTTTGTGCTTCCCATACATACACTGAAACAAGTATACGGCTGTGTAGCGTTCAAATGCCTGCGATTAATCTCTTTCAATAAAACCAACCAGGTCTGAGACAAATTCTTTTTATAGTATATAAAGTCAATATTGCATAAGATAAAAGCATGCATGCATGATAAATCATGTTGTATAGTTGTTAAGACATGCATTAGTATAGTTTCGGGCCTGATAATTATAACAGCACTGTTTCACAATAGGCTATGTAGTTTTCTATAAGTCCTACTGTATATAGTGTAATATTATAGTGTATATCAAGTTAGTCCTATATCCATTAGTGCTTAAATAGGATACCTCAAATTGTCTGCAAGGTAGGTTTGTATGTTACTAAAGATACGACTGGTTTTGGCAACATTCAGCAAACATCCAAGATAAACATTCTGATAATGTAAATAACCAGTCTTGATAACAAATGGTCATTAGTGCAGTTACTTCACTCAAGCTGGACAGTCACCTGACAGTCATCATTCAATAATAACTATTTCTATAATGGCCGCCATCGGAACTTCCCTGATGCAGGAAGCTCGTTTTATTTTTCTTCATCTTCTTGGTCGTGCATTTTAAGAAAGACAAGATTCGTCAGCAAACATAGAAAGGTTGTATTGTAGCTTTAAATGGTATCATTGTGAGACATTTCATGCAGCATCTTGTTAATTGGCAATAACTTGAGACTGTTGCCAATCTACACCCTATATACAACAAGTGGGAGAATATTGCAGTTTTGCTTGCTCCCCGCCATAAGCTGCCTCGCAATAGTTTTAAAAATTAAATAAATATAATATGTGGTCCCTGCATGCAACACCTTTTGATTATGTTTCTGATGAGCGTGTGCGCATGTCCACACCAACAGTAGCAAACATCACGTTATAGAAACCACCGGCGGAAACCCCTTACTCAGAGAGAAAACAGCAAATGTCACATAACTTTTTCCCTGTATTATTTTTGGAACAGATTTTGGACCTTTTGCATGACCCCCACTCCCACTCCTCACCCCTTGCACGATTCAAGACGATTTTTTATTGAAGGCTCTGCCCATCCAGACGGGTGAACATATAGGAGAAGGGGTTGGGATTCGTCAATTAATATTCTCATTGAAGTGCTATAAAATAATAGAAAAATGTTTGACACTCACTGGTGGTCATTTGTAGGTAAGGGTTTTCCTTTATTGGAATATTTCGGGCCAATATTAAAGCTGCACTCAAATACCGTGCTGAGGGCGAAAACATGAAGATTATACATTCAAATAGCAACCGTTGTGTGTGTGTTTTTTTTTTTATATTATATATTAATGGTACAGGTGTCAATCATTTTGCTTATAAGATGAGAGTTTAGTCGATGTTCTTTCAAGTATTGAAACTACCTCTCTCATCACCCCCCCCCCCTCCCCTTTCATTTCGAAAAGTGGGTGGGGCTACCCCAGCAGATGTCAGAGGAAACAGAGCTTAGAAAAATTGTTCATGTTAGGACTATGAAAGCACATTATTTAGTGATATTAACTGTCGCACTACAAAAAAAAACAAACAAATGACAATGTCACTTTGCGTTGGAATTTTCACAAAAATTCTTGGAAAAAAAAAATTCTTAGTTATTTATTAGCCTTACCTCTCTACCATCTGGTGAAGTGATCCAGGTGTAAAAACATTGAAAAAAAAACCCATAAACCGTACATAGAAATATTGAAGGTATAGACTTTGTATAAGGAAGAAAAAAGTACCATGTGGTATTTTGTGGAGGACGTAATCAGCATATGAAGTTACTGCTTTTATAGTGTTAGATTGTTAATTTGTTAAAGCTTCTCTTTAGACTCTTAACTGATTTATGAAAACCATCAACTTAAACCTTTTTTATATTGTGTTGACTCTCTTTTTCAGTTCGGGTTAGAATTTCGTTTATGCATGCATGTCTTGCTTTTATTTAGCCCTAAGCTGCACTTTTGCTTA
>KN883198.1:4737-21316 GCA_000934455.1 Apostichopus parvimensis | reverse complement strand
CATACCGTACATCCAGAACAGTGGAAAAACTTCCAACCTTCACCGGGATTCGAACCCGGGCTTCCCGCTTTCTATGCGGACACCCTTACCAACTAGGCTATGGACGCTGATTGTATGTCCACAGGTTCGAAACCGGTAAGGAATGTCGTAATTCCACTGTAGGCGTTTATCACCTGTATCGAACAATGCTAATTCTGTGTTGGTGACATATGTTGCCTTATTTCATAGAGATCAATCATGATGCTAACCAACTCGAAATCATTTGTGACTCCTAATTCCTTATTTTCAATTAGCAATGAAACGTAGCTTACCGTACCATTTTATGGTAAGTCATGCGTTTGTCACTATGTTTGCCCCTTAACCCCTTTTGATGAATTGTCTGTGCTTATTATCTCGAGCAACATCAGATAACTGTGTACGGATTATCCCAAAATATGCCCAGTATATAGCCTAGTGAAATAAATTCTGAGTCGTCTCCAAGCATATCAATTGATAACCTGGGTATACGTTTGGTAACTTATCTTTTTTAATTTATAAGGTTAACATATTTCTAAATGACCAAATATGAATACGAAAAAACCGTGATTTATTTCGCAGATTCATCATTTTCAAGGACACGATTATTATTAAAACATTTATACACGCCAAGTTTTGAATGATCATCGAATACATTATTTAGAAAAATTCTTTTTGACGTTTTTATTGGTCTCCACAGGTAATTAGCTCGGATACATGCTACTTTCAATATAATGGAATATTAGTTAGGTCTGTAAATACTTCGCCTGGATATATTGTCAAAAATCAAACATAAATAATAAATTTTAAAGAACAAATAAATAAAATTGTTCATAAATGAATGTAAAACAAACACAAATATGTTTCACCGATGAATTAATAACTTGTCCCCCTAAATCAGCAAACCCTATGCCTCACTTTTACAACGGATAAGTAGTGAGAAGGCCCACCTGTATACCCCGTTTTGTAAAAAAAAATATTCGGTGTCAACTTCAACAACCTCTTTCTAACAAAGTAAACGGAACCACTTTCCTACTTGAACGATATTTTCATATTTTGCAAATTCTTAATATCATGTTCGTATATAGGCCCTAACTTGTTTTAAAGTTGACCATTATATGGGCCCTTCGTATACTTCTTGCATCACGTAAATCTATCTCGCGCAGATTAATGAGGGGGCTATATCTTTTCATGATGCGACAATGACCAACAATTGTTGTTAATTGAAAAGCTTAGCAATAAAAAACAAAACAAATAACAACAAAATAACCAAAATTAAGTGTACCATTATTATCTCATTTGAGTCAATTTGATATTATCCATAATTAACAAGTGCGTCGAACATTATCCAGCCTTTAAGTATGAAAATATTTCGTCTAAAAAACATATTAAATGAATGCTATTCACCCAAGGCAATAATTTTCTGCTGAAATGTTCAATTTTTTTCGCGCAATACATCACAAGCACACAATTTTTGTTTAAACCGACTTGACAACTTCACAATCCAATCTAAACCATAGCATTCTATTGTATTTCAATCAGTGCTCAATCAACTGTATGTTGTTCTGGTATATAGCCTGCAAATATACAGACAAACGACAATTATTCTACTGTTAAAGTAAATATTTTAAGGTTTTTGTTTGAATGTATTTCTATTCGCTTGAATTGTTGTAAAATGTGCGGATATTCTTCATCTACAGACAGGAAAGTAATGTTTTCTTTCGCGGAAGTGGTGTATAGTAGTTACATGTTATAATTCGATTCATCTTTAAGTCAGCTGTTCAGAAGTAAATTTGCAACTGATCGAAAAGATCACTTGAGGATGTTGAATTCTGTTTGACCCCCAAACGCATGGGGTATATGAAACAATTGTTCGAAATTTGTTCCCAAGTATAGGTGCACCTGCTTCATCGGACACAATGATAAGCAAGTTTGCATACGCTGAAAAATAGAAACATTGTACGCCACAGAAGTCGCCCAGAAAATCAAATGTTCAAGAATAGTTGAATTATGAATCCTATTCTAGTTAAGAGGAATCCAAGTTCCTATTTTGCTTTAACCCATTTACTTTGAAGAAACCTTAAATTAAATATTTGATATAGTTTTAAAAAACCTATATTGATATTCTCAAGCAATGCACATTAGGATGCAAAATAGTGAAATTTCTGCCTCTGAGTAATGGTTTTTATATAGTCGCCAAACCGTCGGCTCTGGTACGAGGCAAAGTACGCCACCCGCTTTAACCGAGTTATTTCGGTGATTAGGGGCAACCAAACTGTATAAGTAAAATATAAATATAATAAAACATGGGGAAAAGAGGGGGCCACGCATAAAAAATAAATAAAATTCCCGACAAATTACGTTGCCTCTTTTGTTTTGTATTTTCGATCGTAAACGTAAGTTTAGAGATTGTTAATAAAGATTGGTTTCCAATATACATAGATGGCTAAACATATAATTTAAAAATCGTATAATACAGTATATATTACACGGTGAGCTATGAAAAAGACTTATTTATATAGAGAGAGATCTGCAGTGTGTATGCCCATGCTGCGTAAGCAGTAATTACAACTCTGCGTGAATAATTTATCGTTCTAGAGAAATCGTTTACGATTGAATCCAAGTGTTAGATGAATCTGTTTGTAACATGGTTCACCATTTGAAAGGTATACCCGCATAAGTTACCGTGAGGCATGTATATGCACGAATGGTTTGGAATTATTATGCGTTTCGTGTGAACGGGGCCCCCACTATACACAAACCGGTAACTGCCAAAACCGATGCATCAACGCGTCAGTTAGCCTATTAACATGTGTGTGGTGTGAGTGCTAATTCCAAGATGGTTTTCCACAACACAACTTAAAGTAAATAACCGTACGTCGAGAATGTTGTTCCTATCTCGAAACTAACAAGTCAGGGGGTCTATTGATATAGGGTGGATGAACCGAGTGCCGGGGGTTGGGGAGGGGGGTTTTTGGGGGGGGTTTTGTGTTGTCTTTTGTTTTCCTTAGGTACCACGTTTTGAGTGTTTTGTGTTTTTTCTTTATTTGTTTTGTGAGTTTTGAGAAGCTTTCGTTTGTTCTTTTGTTTGGTTTATTTCCTAAATTTCAGAAATTTCTTGAATTTATTGATGCTAATCTTGACGATGTTGTTTTGTTTCTTTTTTTTCCTTTTTCTTGTATTTTTTTCTGCAGGGTGATCCAAAATAGTTGAAAATGTGGTTTTTATTTTTTCATTTTTTTTTCTTTGTTTTTTGCTTTTGGCTAAAAATGAAAGCTTGTAAATGTTGCTTGTTATTTGTTGAACCATAATAATACAAGTGAAAGACGGGGAAACTTAAACCAAAACATGAATTTCAACCAAATACTGGTATGTCGACAACAACGAAAATACATTAAATGATGCCATTTTTAAGATGAAGACGATGAGATATTATAATATTAGCATCTCAATTAAGAAAAACCCCAAAGATAAACATATATGTCTTAAAATCCGATTTTATTTGCTTGAAAACCATCATTTCAATACAACACAGAAACAAGCAAAGCCGAGTGGAGACATGACATTGCATTTGTGTTTATATCGTGCTCATGCTTGATATGAAATAAATCGTGCCTTTTGCAAGCACTGATGGAAAAAATCATACTCTGGCTCTTCGATTGCTAAATTCTTTACTATTTCAGCAGTGCCGTAGAAAGGTAGACAACATTTTGAGCCTATAATGTACGTAACTGTCTTCTTCTTAGTGAGCCCCATTTGGCCTCAGTGTAGCCTTGTACTCTCCTAGTCTGTTTCACTTGAATGCCAAGGTTTTTTTTCCCCGTCTATTTTCTATGTTTTTTCGTCTATTTTTGAACATATCACTCGTGAGAGACAGGCAGAGAATTTTCATGGCTGGTGGATTGCGTCTAGGAGGAGGAGGAGGAGGGAGGATGGACAGAGTGAAACGAGACTCTGCTGATGCAGAGAATAGTCGGATGAAGAAGATGAAGATAGGCTTTAAATACGGAAGAATTTAAATTGACAAGTTTAAATCTAAAGAGACGCAAAAGAAAGTTGTCAATCGGTTTGTGAAATAATAGTTGATCTTGGAATTACTGATGGACTGATATCTTTTCAAGATATCAACTCGATATCAAATCTTTCTTCTTTTTTTCGTCCCTTGAGAATATTTTTTTCAGTTTCATCGCAAATCTTGTCAGTTTGCTACACTGAAGAGCGAATGTTGGGATTGATTTAGAAGACTGAATATGGAGTTAACTGTGTAGGAAATAATCACTGAAGACGATGTTGTCGATGAAAGGGGTTGGGAGGGGTGGGGGGGGGGAGTGGGGACGAGATCATTTTCGAAAATTGTCGTGATAACCTATGGAACACGTATCAGAACTGGTTGTTATATGTCTTTCACAAAGTGATACAAACCCATTTTACAGTCTCTTTCTTTTGCGTTAGTTCGACACGTCCATTTTGTACCATTTACTCGATTGGGAAAGTAAATTTTATACAGTACCCCTGCCTCAAAAAAAAAAAAAAATAAGTAAAATAAAAAGAACAAGAACAAGAAGAAAAAGAGAAACATAAACGTTTCTTTACTCAGCTAAAATTGCACCTAAGTGATAAAAGAAAAAGCATGCAAAAACGTCAAATAATAATGAGATAAACATTAAATTTTGTGAGACAATTGTTTTGAACCCCCCCCCCCCAAAAAAAAAAATTGAGATAAATTAAAAGTGGAGTAACATGATTAAAACCATATTAGTCCATTAGGCTATATAGATTGAAGGGTGTACAAATCGATGGATGTTAACCAAATATATGTTAATATAATACAGAGCCACCATAACCAACTTGAAACGAATCTTTAACATATTGAACAGAATTTTTCTCACTAAAAGGTCTTGGAAACTGGTTTGACTATCATGACATATTTCGGTTAATTCAAAGACAAAAGATAATCAAATTATTCCATGATAATTAAGTGGGTGAAGTGGTTGTTACTATATGTGTGTTTTTCTCTCATTTTCACCACATTGAATATTTCAGTTTACAATGCCGGCGAGTTTGTTCATTAGATAGTAAAGTCATGTACTGTCTTTCCACAACCATCTATATTTAAGGATTTTATCTGCAAAACGAGAAGAATTTGTTTGAAAAGTACTTTTAATATTCGTCATATTCATCAAAACTAAAAACGGCTGTAATATAACATTTGATTTTCAGTGCAATAATGTTTGTGAGTTTTGCTATGCGATATTTTAATAATGTACTTTCTTTAAATAATCTAGAATTTGTCTAGATGCCCAAAACTGCTGTAATATTTGAAAATATTTTAATATTTGCCGTCCTGCAACAAAACTATAAGATGGTTATTCTATTTTCTCTTCGTCACCCCAATATTCTCCAAATTAATCAGATAAGATTTGTTAGGTTAACGAATTAAACTTTTAAACTATGGAAGCATTTAAACAAGGATTTAAATTACAGGGTATATTTATGAGAAAACAAAGGGAATCTTTGTTTTTACCATTTCCAGAGTTACGGGCCTAATGGGTTAATATCTTATCAAGTTACAGAAAAACCAATTACACAGTCGCATGTTGACCTCTCATATCCGTACTAATTTAATGAGAATACGGTTTATAATTTATCTGTTGCCCTTTCTCGATAAAGGACAAGCTACATAGGATAAATCGAAGTTGTTTAAAATGAATTTGAGGTTTCTAAATAGATTTAGTCATTTCCATGAAATAATTGTTACTAGGGCCAGAACTCAAATCGAGATGTATTTAGCATGACTACACATTTCCTGATGATAAAGTTAACTTCCTTTATTAAACAATTGATTGATTGAGTGATTACCTACCCTAAAACGTAAATCAACTTTTCCGAGTTGATTTTAATCATGATGTTGTCGACAATCTTTTACACAAAAAAACACCTCTAAAATATTTAGTTTGATAAACTTAAAAGAAAAATCATCAAGTTGTCGTTACTTAATGAAGACAAACGTTTTGCAGAGTTTAGATATGGCTTTGTTTTTGTTGTTTGTTCTTTTGCCTTTGTTTTTCGTTTCGTATTTTGAATGTTTTGATGTGTAGTTCAAATTAATGTAAACAAACTTGTCTGGACGACGAAATTCTAGTAGAATTTGAATGCTTACATACAGCATATAGTACACATTCATTTGGTGAAAACTTTTAGTATGTCTTCGTTTGGTTTATTGCAACCTTAGTTCTAGTCTATGGTACTCAAATTTCGTACAAATTATCGCAAATTAGCTAAAACGAAGATGGAATTAATTTTAAAGAAACCACTATCCTTACCTTGTAACTTGTAAGACAGTGATTTTTGTCAGGGCCAACTCCTGTAAAGGTGTATGATCATAAAAAATTTAACAAAAACTTGCCACCGTTTGGAAGATATTTCGAGAATAGAATAAGTTGGGGATTGGAATGCTACGGTGGGGGGGGGGGTAGGGGTTGCAATGCTACGGTGGGGAGGGGGGCCGCCAATTTGTCAAGGTTTGATGCCATAGTGTTATTATCTGGTGAAACCTTTCACTTTCTCTCTGTGTTGCTTGTATTGTTTTCAAGTTGAATGTAAACCATGTCAGGTCATTTAAGGTCATTGTAGGAAGGTAGTTCAATATCCTCCATCCAACAGTCAGCAAAACCCGTGTTTATTATAGGATATAAACATTATAATAAAATAAAGAAATAACATTAAAAACCAAGCAATACATAACTAGTTCATGTAAGTCAGGACTTGTGACTAAGTCTTCCGTGTTATGACAAATAAAGAAACATTAAAACTACTATGTTTGCCCATAATGGAATCAGTTTTTGCTTATTGACCTGTTTGCGGAAGTTGTTTTAACAAGCGTCTCTATTGTATAGATCGACCAATTGCGATGGTCGGCTTTGCTTCGTCTACGCAAACAGGTCGGGGCAAGTTTTCTTTTCCAAACACATTTATACCCAATGAACCTGGCCAACAAGTTCATAACCGAATATACAGTTAACTTAGCCTAAACATTTGCTCAAATATACGCAGTATTTGTTATGCCGTTTTGGATCAAATCGCTTATACCACACATCTTCATCGGCAGAGGCTTCAGTGCATGTACTATGTGTAACTTATAGGGGTGGAGGAAATAATAGGCTTTGAAAGGAAACACCATCTTATCCATGAATAGTTCGTGCCAAGCAACGGAATTCATTGAGATGACTCAGTATACGTTGGTTGGTAGCATGCACTATTCAGACCCTTCGAGAAAAGGGTGGGATGGGGTGAGGGGTAGGGTAGGGTGGGGGTAGGGTTAAGGTAATAATCAGAGTAATTCTCTCAACTTTATTAACTTCATTTGTTTCTCCAGTTGTTTCCTAATTTCTATATCGTTATTGTTTTGTCACCTTCAAACCATCTCTTCAGATAATGTCCATATTCAGTTAGATCAAATCAATACAAACATTGATAAACTCTCGTCTCGTTTCGTGCTTTGATCAATTGTAAAAACATATTTATTGTTGATCAACACTTTTTGTTTTTGTATAGTTTGCTTGATTCTTACCGAAAATCCTTTCTTAAAGAAACTATGTACATGTTTATTATGCCAATACTTAGTAATAATTCATTCCATTAAATAGTCTAAGTTTTACTAAAGACCAAAATACAAAATAGGAAAAGTATAAAATTTGTACACATTTTTTGAAAATTGATTTTTGCATACGATATAATTTTAGTATGTGCAACTTTAAGCGTCTTCTGTCAACGAATATTTTGTATCGTAAAATTTAAAACAAAAGTATTACTTGTAAGTTGTAGTTTGCTAATTGCTAGAAGTCTTGATATAAAGTTAAGTCAACTTTTCGTCCATTAACAGCTCAAATCTGTCTTAATAATTTTATAGGAAGCAATACGATCACCATTGGCTGGTTCTGACCTACGTATTATTTAGTCATAATGTCCAGGGTATTATTTAGTACACACAACACCCTCGTTTGATTTTAATTGCTTTGTCCGAGTGCCCTGGTAGTTCTTTTCATACCAGTGACTACGTATTGACTTTGTGAAGCAATATGGATTGACCCTTCGCTGACCCCTCATAAAAAACAACTGACCAGCGTGTATATTATATTAAAGTACACGTGTCCTAATGGCTTTGTATTGGCTGGAAAACCGATTTGTTTTGTGAGGATATTTTACAGAAGAATTCCTTAAGTTTACCGTACCGTATATTTTGGAATCAGTAGTTTTTTCCCTTCTTTTTTTACTGTGTTTTTGAACTGCTTTTTAAAAAAGTTCCATATGAATTTGTAAACAGAACTTGGAATCATCATGCAAAATCGACCGTTCTTTTTTATTAACACCTGTATAACTCTATGCATGCTATACAAATACTTGTATACCAGCGTGCTGGACGTTATCATAGCCAAGCTAATACATCACAGATACATACCATTTTGTCAGTTTGGGGCGGGGGGGGGGGATGGGGGATGTGTGCCTGTTCCTGTATTCGTTTCGTCCGTTTCCATAATAACTATACTTTCATACATTGCAAGTAAGCTTGTACATGATGGGAAGTAATGCGATCTTAAGCACAAAAATAAATATCGGGTCGTTTTAACATGACGTAAGCTGGATGATATTCGTACGCCTATATTAAAGTAAATCTCTATACTTTGCTTACAGATTCAGGCAGACCTGTTACTGACCGATGGGCTACCTGGTCAAATGGTTAGTGATATGCATGTTTTGTATAGTTTCTTCGCATAAATCGCTTCTGGTTTGCTGCTGTTGTTGTTTTGTTTTGTTCTTCGTGCAGAAATTAACTTTTGTTTTGTTCTATAGTACTTTTATTTATATAATTTTTTATTTTTATTGCTGTTCAAAATGGCGGTCCATTCTGGCGTCCTCTTTAAGTCATTTGCATGCCAATGCTGAAGTACTATTAAAGCATGCTTCAGCTCTTGAATAGTGGGTTTAATTATTATGCAAACAAATCTTCAAGTTGGTGGTCACCGTCAACAAATATTGAAGTTTTTCAGATAATTATATACGGGCGGTTAAAGTCTATTATAGCTATTCGTTTTATCAAACCGATGAATTTCATCTTTTTGTTGTCATGGTGATATTTATGGAACTCAAGAGTTAATCGCGTGCTTTTGTCGTTTTATTATAGAATAATTAACGGTTTTTTCACACATGACATTAGGTTGCAGTGATTGTGAATTTATGACGAAGGTTCAAGTCAAAGAGAATTAGGCCACTTTTCCAGTCGATCACCGTCACGAGATTGCAAACTTTCGGGGTGGGGGGGGAACGAGTGAGGGGCGGGGGTGGGGGAAGCGGGAATCCATCAACAATACATATCGTTCCAATTTCGATACACATGAGTCTCCGAAAAGGTATTTTCTCAGATATTTTTAACAAAAACGCGAGAAGCGGGGAAGGTGATTTCATGTCGAATAAGCATTAAAACGTGATATGTAAACATAACGAAAGATTGCAACATAATGTTCAACCCTAATGTCTCGCGCATGCGTCAATTATCTTCCAACACTTTGTTTATTTTACGCACGAAAACTAAGTTCCAACTTGATGATGATGATGTAACTTCGATCGATGTTGTCACGCAAACATGAAAAGAATATTTTACACTAAATGTTGTTTTTGGCAACCTTGAAAGTTGACCGAAACCTTTCATGGGGTCATGGTCAGCTCCACGTTACCATGGTTACACTTGTTTAAGGTGTATACCTGTACTAAGAGATCTTCTCACGAAGTTACCTACTTTGCTCACTATTGCACTCATGAAATGCTTAACTTTGCATATTTTGCATCCAAACTAACCATCTCAGTTGTTTTCTTATATCTCTTTTGGTTTCTATTTGTTTCAAAATTACAATTTCAATTGTGTATACTTCAATATAATTAGAAAAACAAAGAGAGTAAAATAAAGAGAAATGTATATGCTGGTGTTTGAGTTCAAACGTTTGTTGCCAAGGTGACCCTTAAAACTAGAAACAGTGGCTGCCAATTGACCCCCTGTATCATTGATTCAACTACTGGTATATCAGTATCTCTGAAGTACCTCGCAAATAATGTTGTTTATTCTTACTATATCTTCCATAGTACAGCCAAATATTTAATGTGCCTATTTGGTGTTTGACTTGAATATACGATATCTATAATTATATATGTATTTGTGATCAAAGGGAAAGCTGATGGAATTGATGAAAGGGTCTAGATTGTAACTACCCATGTCAACTAACAATGACGTGGTTTTACTCATTGCCCAACCTTACCCCTCCAGTTATGCTATCCAATGTGAAGCCATTTCTGGGAAACCCTTTTTAATAACTTCATATATATATTTAATTCAGAAAGAATTGGTGGTCTGAGTTAAATGCCGTTCTCTAGTTACGAAAATCAAAATGGGTTATTTGTCCGAGAGGGCTTGAATTGTTCACAGCTTTGTAATCTTAATCTTGAGGTGACCTTTCTATGACCCTCTCATAGTATCTTACACTGTATGAACAGTGCGTACACCTGTTCGAGGACTACAATACATTTCAAGCTAGTCTGTATAGATAAAGGGCAAGTCATGTAAGCCCGGAATCTCATGCATGACGTCACATCTACAGCGTGAGCCTAGCCTACTAGTACTATGCTATTACCAGGTACGTATATACCAAACTACCGATTAGTAGGCTAGTAGTATCCTAATGTTACTAACGTTAGTGATATTCCACTGTGGAATTTCCACAGTACCATGACATTATAAATAATTATACAGTATGAAGTTGAGGTAGCAGTTGGCTGAATTCAAATAGCTATTCTGCGGGTAATACCCCCTCCCCCTCCCTCCCCATCACTGCTGGTACTTGTACTACACGGCATGTATAACTAACGTTAGGCTATAGCCTCAATATATAAAATCATACTCCTCGATGCTGACGTCATGCGTGGGATTCCGGGCTTTACATGACGTGCCGTTGTTAAAGGTATACCGATTGCCGTGATGTTGGAAGGGACATATACATGTGAAGAAATAAGCCGACTCCATACGACACTAAAAGAAGGGGAAAAGTATTGCTCGATGATCATGTACCCGTTTCAATGCTGAAAATTCACCTTGAAAAATTTAAAAAAAGGACCCCAATAGAAAAGCAGGTATTTCTTGGTTATCAAAAACAGCGGTGAATCTGAATCTGTGGGGCTCTAAATTATAAAATATGGTATGATATGATATCTTCTTATATAAAAGAGGATGCGTGAAAAAGGGGGAAATTTATTTAAAATTGCTCGATTTTGATCACTTATTATCTCTCAAATTGTAACACAGTTATATAATACATGTCAAATCCACATGGTCATGTATGTTTTATGAAATCTATTTTGCACATGTATAGTTCAAAAGGGCATAGTTCAGACTCTTACATAAGACTGTGAATTTGGAAATCATAGGATATATTCTTAATATGTGTTGTGTAAATGATATTTTTTTTTTTCTGCCATTTTCCTTGCCCGGGTTGTTTTAGGGTTCCTTCATACGGATATACAATATATCTTACGCCTTCATATTCCCTGGTCTGAGGTGCTTGCTTGATAGTTTCAATTACTAAAGTGCAAAACCCTAGATAGTTCCGTGCACTTAAAAGCCGTTGAAATTCCTATACGCTGGGATCAATAGCGGGTTTCCTGTTGGCGTAGCAATATATACATATATATATGTATATATGCGTTATATTGTACGTGTACATCTCAAGAGAATCGGGTCATTGGTTATTATCCGGGGAACGGTTGACCCGAAGTAGTTCAAACATGCAACCAGTTGTGTATGTAATTCTGAAAAGGTCATATCGAGGACGCGATCGATATTAAAGAAAAAAATAATAATAAGAATAACTTGTTTTCGTAATGCTCATAACACATGCGATTGGCTTTCTGATTATAGCTTTTCATTTTGTTGTTGGGGTGGGGGTGACGGGGTGGATGTTAAGGGGTGGGGTGAAGGGGGGTGGGGAGACGAGAACATGCACTGTGTTTATTATAGGAATATGTGAGGGACCGGTGGAGGGCCGTGAGAGGGAGGGAAACTCTTAATCATCCAAACAGTGACCTTATTCTGGGTGGTAGAGGTGGAGATTTCTCCACCCCCCCCCCCTCAAGAAAACAATGAAATATTGCGTTTATTTAACTATAAAATCATGAATATAGTACGTGGATTAATTCTTATTCTAAGCAATCCGGTGAAATTAACTACGTAGAGGAGATATTGATAGTCGAAATTATCAGTCTGCATATCAAACTTGAACTTGAAGCAAACAGGTGATGTCAATTTCATAGTTGCATTCTGCGAAATCACGTTTCATATTTCACTATATTTGCCCTTGGATTGGGAAGGTTTTGGGGAAAGTTTACAAAATTAATGTGGTGCATTATTATTGTGATAAATTACAAATTTTGCATTAGAAATTGAATGAAAATCTCTAGGTAAAACAAAACCCAGTTTCGTTAATGTACATGACGTATGACATCACACCTGTTTGCTTCAAGTTCACTTTTGGTACAAAAAAAAGGTTTCAAATTCAGCACTAAATATAGGCTCGAAAACGGTTTAAATACTTTGAATTAAAAAATATTTACTGCAAATTTTGACCCGGATGCTTAAAACGATATTCCCCTTTCATCAGATAATTAAATAAAATAATTACCCTTGGACTATCATTGTTAAGAAAAGATAGTGAAAATATACTCCTTGGGCTATCCTTAAATCTACTTTGTAAGATCACAAAATTGTGCATGGTGCAATTATTCTTGTGGCAGAATTGCAGCATTCAGAAACATTTTCACTCTGTTTACTTGACGTATCGAGTTGAGTTAGGCCTGTCATATAAAAAAAACTTCTTTTGCACACCTATACGTTTCAATCTTACCCTTACCTACGTGTTTTCACGGATGGTACTTTTTAAGAGAGCCCACTCAAGTTAGATTTGGTCACCTAAAACCATCGATGGCATACTATATTTCATGTTTCAGTGCTTGTATTGTAAGTTCATACCACTGTAGTCGTTTCAGCATATATTACATGCATACATAATTACCTCAACTTTTCAATTTTCTCTTCTATAATGGTGTAAAGTAAGAAGAAAAAAGACGAAGCTACTTCAAGGTTCGTCGTAACTAGATCTTTTTGAGCATTTTTTCCTTGTCTTTGAAATGTCGATCAATTGTGTTCTTATTCCATGTATTTAAATTCATTTATATATAATAAAAAAACTGAATCTTGGGTCAATTAGCTTAGATTAAAAACTCATTTAATGTTACAATTTCCCCCCAAAAAAGTACCAACTTTCATAAGGAAAAAGAGAGTTTCATTGGTTAAAATCTAATGACGTATCTCTTTTATATATATTTTCAACCAATCAGCTGTTTATTCACAACTAATCTGCCGCGAAGAAGAACTATATTTGAATATGCATAATGGCGCATGCGCGTCAAACATCACTGCTCACGTTCTGACCTACGGTCATAGCTATTATCATTATCCGTCGCAGCGCTACATCGCTCTCTATTGAGCCTTTTCTCATGGTTGGAATGTATTGAAATGCACAGCGAGATCTGTATATTGCAATGTATGTTGGTATAGGCCAGTAGTACGCTAGTTAACGAATATATTCAATAGTACTCCACAATTAGTTGGTCGCACGCGATCCCGAGGCAGTTAGGAAATACATTGCAATGCCACTTATGCAAGGATTTTTCTACATTTGTGAGTAACTGTCGTTGTTGTGTTCTGTGTGTATGTGTATATTAAGGCTTACAATGGTGTGAAGCTGGAAAAGAGGTTGACATATCGGTGGGAATATCGCTACAATCGCCCGTGTACCACGGCGAGGGTTACATCTGGGCTCCATGAGTAAAGTGTATCTGTTTTGGTTTCTCTGTGATTCTTGGAGCTGATGGCAAGCGTCGTTCAGAGGGCGGGAGCTCATGGTGTACCTCCGTCTTCGAATTCACCGCCAATCAATGGAAGTTTACCCGGCGGCGGGGGTCAAGGTCTGTATCTGTCTGGTAGGCTATGCTTGCTCGTAAACTTACAAGCAATAGACGATACATATCATAATACTAATTGTTATCATAACGGAATGATTTGTAACTAGAAAGAAACGTCAGTCACATTGTGTTTAATAACATTATCGTTATATAAACGGTAGAGTATTATTAGTAAACACACGGAGCATCCCTGCACAATCGTTCTTAAATCGTGTGCACGTTTGTGTTGTTATTACTATGATTCGTACACGACTCTGTAGGGTTAATTCTGTCGTTTACATCATGCAAGGGGTTAATTAAGCTACCTCCACATTCAGTTCGTATACTTATTTCATACATGGATTTACTATAGTCCATGTACGTGCTTTCCATACAAGCTAGGCTACATACTATAATGTTCAATGTGAATAAGATCTAATAATTACTGACCCTTACCAAAAAAAAGGCGGTGCGTGCAGGATGGACCTTTCAATGAGTTAACTACACACACCTACACATGATAGGCTTACTATATATAAATATAATTTTTTTCTATTCTTCTTAAACCAAGAAACAATTATTAAATGAACATTTAAGAAAGACATTGTATAAGAAATCATGCAGACGATTCTAGCAGACTGGGAGATCTTACAAAAGTTTGATGAAAATAATTCTGACAGTTTGCTCCTTGAAGAAGCTAAAATAAAGATTAGATCAATAAAGGGATCGCTATAGACACACTAGTTCACATAAAATTAACAAATGCTTTAGGAAGGTACTTTGTTACCAGTGTAGTTACCACTTTGGTCAATATGTATAAATGAGAATCGGTAGAACTTTGTGAAAGTTCTCATACTTTTCAAACATTTAACAATACACAACGGGCTCCTGTTATACCTCCCAAAACCCGCTACTATAGGGATCAATTTTATACCCTCCAAATCTCCCCTACCCCCCCCCCCTCCCTCGCCCTCTCAATTTTTATACCTCACCGACTTGATATGTAAGAAAAATCAGTGGCGTCTTAAAGTCACCTTAATAGTCCTCCTGTGCATGCGTGATGTGATATATTACTTCCGTACAATCTGTGCACAATACTTCATCTGTCCTTGAAATTGTGTAAGAAATGGTCTCATTGCCTTGGCCAATGAAAACATTTTCTCGCCACAAAATACCATTTGCAATAAATTAATTTCCTTCCGTTTGCTTTATAAGAGCTAATTGTGTTTTATTTTTTTTTAGTTTTAGAAGGTTTCGCCTCGACATAACATTGATTCTTCTTCTAAGTTGCAAAATGGTAGCATTAAAAATATTAAGAAATATTGGTTTCGTTTTCAAGGACAAAACAACCTTTTTTTCTTCCTGAAACAAAGGTTGAGAAGTCCATTTTGTTTCTCTGCTGGTTTATAATGTTCCCAGAAATTAATTAGCAGAACACTGCAGACTCTCCATAATTGTTAACAGATGGTAGACATAATGGATTAATCCTTTATTCTCTTTTATCGCATTCATATGTATTCTTCATTATGTGAGAGGCCTTTATTGATGTAGAATTCTTGTTCCATGTATGTAGTACAAAGCATTTTTTTTCAAATTGAAAATCTGTTGTAAGGTGAAATACCAAAAAAAAAAAAAATCAAAGCATGCATGGAATTGAATTATGATGAACAAGTCACTGTGCTTAATTAATCATAAATATCTTTCGTTGATTTGACGGATCAAATTTCCACTTTCAATAAACAGTGAAGTTGACAAAGTTTGAAATATTTTAGCAAGCAGTGTAGTCTTATGTCTTTTCATATTATATGTTTGCAGAAATGCCGCTGGAAACCGATGACTTTGTGAAAGTTGTCGGTTACTATATATATATTAAAGACAAAATTCAACATAACAAATGCAGGCCATTAGTTTATTTGATTTTGGTCTTTTTAAATTTCGTAAATTTTTTTTTTTTTTTTTAATGTCATTGCTATATACTAATGTTAAAAGGTTTCGGTTGGCGAATATTTACAGAGTTAAAATGAATTTACTAATTATTCGTTAATGGTGCAAAATGCTCATTTGACATAAAAAATGTAGAAGTGTACCTTAATCCGATTAATAGTTACAGGTCTGGTTATGAATAATACTAATTAAATTTTATGAAAATTGACCTCAAATAAGTTGCTTTAATGTGTACCACCGATGGTTTTGTCACCATGTTTGATGACGTAAGAGCTTGCATATCCTTCCTCTATATCCTCCCTACATATCCTCCCAAGTCCCAACGTATCCCTCTCTCTATAAATATTTATACATATATATATAAACATACATACATACATGCGTACATACACCCATGCATGCAGCATGCATACATACATACATACCTATAGTCTCCATGTTTGTTGTCAGTGTTGTATTGGTTACCATCGCCTTCATATTCTTGTAAGCGTATAATTTTAATAAGCTTTGTCATACCCACAGAGTTACCGCCACAACAAGTCAACCCACGTGACCTTTGCACTCACAGAATGCACTTTTC
>KN883197.1:280145-297693 GCA_000934455.1 Apostichopus parvimensis | reverse complement strand
GGGGGGGGGGAGTCAGTATAATCATGTAACTTGCACTTTGTCATTCATGAGATGTCAAATTGGTATTGGGATGCATCACACTGCTTTTCATTGGGCCACATGTGGTGCTCAGCATCTACTCTGGACTGTTAGCCTCTTTCTAAAAAAGTATTGAGTTGAAATACTGTGTGCATGTTCTTCATAATGAGAATAATTTTCTCTATTGATTTGGGAAAAGGTCATCTGAAATCAACAAAAGTTTACCTGAAAATCATGTGAACAGGTATGCTAGGTTGACCATACTGTATGTCTACATTTATGATCTAAAGTATATATTTCTAGAATACAACATTCGATGAAATCTGCTAAACATGACAAATTTATTCAGGGCCATTATTAAAATCATTGGAATAAACCAAATTATACACTGTAGAATGATATAAAAAACCCTGCTTATTATCAGCATTGACTGGCTGATTAAAAATAAAAATCCAATCATTTGTTGCAGCCACTGCTCGGTGGTGGTAGGTTTGCCTAAATATTACAGCTCTTTGCACAATCTTCACTGAGTAATGGTAATATTTGGTCAAAATGATCACTAAGTACATTAAAGGAGCTTTAGGGGTGTAGGGGTCAACAGTCATCAGGTGCTAATTTTTTGCCATATTGCGAAAACACGAAACGTACTTCTCCTACAGATTAAATTGTGTGATTATGAAGGTCAGTCAAATTATCGTTGCCCAATGGCACATGGGATCTTCAGGAATATTTCATCAGATGTCATCTGGGGGTCATTTGTGTTAAATGGTTTTGCAATTTGAAAGTATTCCCTTTTGTTCAAGTTTTGATTCCCAAGGAATATATGCAGTCATAGTGGCATGTGTGTGTGCATGTGATGATTTGCTTGTAAAGAAGGTACGTCGAGCATGCGTGGTCCGATCAAGTTCATACTTCGATGGTGTGTTCTTTGGTAGGTATTTTCCCCATGAGTACATGATCACTATTGTTTTTCAGAAGTAAACATAGGTCAAACATTAAAACCTTGTAAACACACTAAGTCAACCTTGCCTACTTCAATCAAGTTAAAACTCATGAGGTCTGAACTCCATTTGGGTAAAAGAAATGTGAAATTTGGGTACTTTTTCTTTCTAAACATGATAAGCCAACCATGCCTAGTCTGAATAAGTTCATATTTGAGATGAATGTTCCCCTTGGTGAGTACATGATCTTTCCTGAGAGAGGTCAACACTCAACATAGATAGTTCAGACACTTAAAAACTTGGTTAACAAACTTATTCAAGCCTGCTGTGTTGGTTTAAGTTCAAACTTTGTGTGTATGTTCATCATGGAAGTCTGAACTCATTTTAATTAAAAATGCAAATTTTTCGCGAGTACATGTTCAAACGATGGCCTTTCTATTATTGGTGTGAGGTATAATGTAGGCATTGGACAAATGCGCGATTTTGAAGACCAAAAAACGCACTACGTTTTCTGAAGAAAAAAAATGTGATCGTTAGGCTAGCCTAGACAGCAAAATATGCACTCGAAAAGCCACTCACAATCACATAATGTGGCCGTAGAGCCCCGCTATTTGCCTACAGTAGGCCTACAGTAGGCCTACAGTTAATCCAAGTTAGGTTCCCTATGCCTCTAATATGGGGGGATGTGGAAGCAAAAGACCCCCCCCCCACTGGGTAAAATGTTGCGAAATGTTGAGGCGAAGAGTACTTCAAGTTCTACCCCCAGTTTCCAGTGGAAAACCCAGGAATTAAACTACTACTACTACAGTACTAGTAGCATTATAATGTGGCACTCATCTTCCACTCAGACCCAGGTTGTTTCCAACAGGCATTGAAACTATCCTACACTTGAACACTTTGAACAGTAGGCCTTATTATATTTATGCAAATGGAAGGGCTGATCGGCCACATTATGTGATTGCGAGTGGCTTTCCGAGTGTTTTTTTTTAAAGCGTTGTGCGTTTTTTGGTCTTCAAAATCGCGCATTTGTCCAATGCCTAGTATAATGTTCTTTCCTACATTGGTTTTGTTTTATATTTGTAACACTATATGTCCAGTAATTTCACAAGCCAGGAATCACCCGCCCTCCTTGGGTCTTCTGGTTGTGAATCTAATGAGGCTTCGTTATCATAACCACAAGTCTTGCAGTGTGAATGTCAATCACAAACAGTCATTCTGCAGTAATTCTGGAGTTTATCACAGTCTTTGGTGGGTAATGATGGAACTAATGGTAATGATGATCACCAAGTAAGGAGACATCAGTGGTGTTCAGGTCAGGAAGTTGGGGTCAACTCTGTGGTCTTTTTGTGAAAATGGTGAACTACAGATTAAATTAGGAAGAAATTATCAGTGACCAATTATAGAAGTGCAGTAGTATGTACCATTGGCCTTGTATTACATTTCCCTTTTAGCATTTAAAGTGATTTGTTCATTTCCGTAATACAGGTATACCAGCACATGAAAGACCCACACTGAGCGGTGCAAGGATGAAAAGTGTCCTGAACAGAAGATGGACTCTGCAGCAACTGGATTCTTTTATTCAACAAAGCTATCCAGAGATATCACTTGGAGCTATTGGATTTACCTATGGGTTTGGCACAAAAGGCAGAACCCTGACCCACATCAGAAGGAGAGAGTTACACAAGGTGGCAGACATAGAGGCTCACGTTGGCCAAAGCAAACTCTACATTTTCCCAAATGAAGATATAGAGGTAAATGGTTCAAAGTTTTGACCACAACATCATTGTAAATTAATCCGATTCCCTCCCTCTGCACCAAATAGTCCTAAAAGGTCTCAGGAAATTGTCCTCAGATCCTGTCATATAACCTTTGTCAAATAGAACAAATTATATCTTAGAGCAGGATTGAGGACCATCTGGCTCTTAGGCCGTATGATGTCCGCAAGGCCATTTGATAATATATTTCAAAAAGTAATCAATATTAATATTTTCATATATTGTTAATGTAGTTTACTAGTCTACTCTACGTGGTTACATGGTTATGACGTTACAAAAGTACAAGTGTAATTAACGTCACGCCAAGCACTAATACCTGATAATACCCTTCTCTGTTGTTTTTCGTCAATAATGCAAAGCAGTTTGAGGGTGAGTTTTATTGGTTATGATGCCAAAGTTAGGATAAAGGAAATTTCAATGAATTCCTCGGGCTGAATGTCATATGTTCACATGTGTATGTGTTTGCAGCAGGTCAGAGGACTTGAACAAATAAAATGAATTTCAGGCCGAGGAAGAAGAATTCAATTGGAACAAATGGTCCTTGATAGGCATTCGAACAATGGTTAGGATATTGTCAAGGCTAGGGACCAGGGTTAGGACAAATGAAATTTCAATGGAGTTCTCGGACTTCATGTATAACCCAGGCCACCAGCTGTGTGTGTGTGTCTGTGTCTGTGTGATGTGATGGCATGCTAGTAAATACAATATCTGAACAACATTATTTTTGTTGGTTCATCACATGATTATTAATGATTTAAGTGCAGTTACAGTAAAGTTCTTAAAATGTTAATATTTTCACAACTGTTTGTCTGATCACTGTCATACTTGGTGTGGTGATGTTTAGATGATGAGAGGTACATTGCCACATGACTCCTATGTGGGAAAACAGCCCGTATCAAGAAGTACACTGTACCTAGGTAACATACCATAAAACATGGACACCATGGGGTGCATCAGGTGACACTTGTCTTGCAGAAAAACATTACTCCTTTGATATGTTTCATGATAAACATTAAAAGAGCTTATAATGCACTTTTAATTATCTGTTTTCGCTTTTCTTCACTGTATTTACTAGTCCACAGGTCAGAGAGTTGCACAACCATCAGTAGCACAACCTGAAATTCAGGAGCATGAAGTAAGTGATGAAATGAATGATGCTTATTGTAACAACTTTAAATTTTGAATTTAGGGTTGTACCTTTTGTATGTATTATATATAGGATGTTAATAATGTCCTGTTGGTATAGGTCAAAAGCCTTGTGAGGTCTCTAAACTCAGGAATGACAAGAATAATTTCTAATACACATACAAGGTGCTTTGAAGTCTTAAAAAATTCAAAAGACTGGAAGGTTGTACAAATTCCATAATTAGCATACGAGTGATTCTATATGGTAACAAGCATTAGAGTAGACACCTTCATGCATTTGCATTTTTTTCCAAGAACTTGTCAGTCTGTAATTTTTTTATTTTGGTTGTGTCCCAAATTGTAAACAGTAAACACTATGGATGCCATACTCTATTCCTTCAATTGGTTTGTATATAATCATTAATTAATTAATACATTGCTTTTGTTGTTTTTAAAGGTTACTGAACAAGTAGTAGTTGAAGCTGCTGCAACTACTACTGCAGGTGGTGCTATTCAACATTTACAAACAAATGGTGGAGAACGTAACAATAGAAACGAATCTACTCCTCCACCTGCCCAAACTGATGAACATGAAAGGGAACTACCCATTCCAGAGGCTGAAGGTAACCATGGTGCAAGTGGAACTGTACCAGGACAAGATCCACACACTGCAGATCACCAGCGTGCAAGTGAACCTGTTCCACCACCTAGACTTGTTGACACTTATCACGTTGAAAGTGACAGTGAAGAAGACCTGCCAGATATTGCATTGTCTGGCACTCCCACTGTAAGTTTTTTGTTACTTGCCACATCCACAGGGCATGCATGTAGCCTCTGCAGTAATTAACACACATCATATGGCAGTGTGTATACATAAAAACATACATACATACATATATGCATGTGATGCTTGCTCTGTAAACACAATACTTCCAGAAAGGTAATAATGATTTACTTCATTTCCTACTCTAGATAGTATATACTGTCCATTTTCCACTGTTACTGTGTGATTTTTTTTACATTGTAGGTGCAAACATTGCAGAGACTGTGATTAACAGGTTAATTGCCACTTTGAAACTAGGGGGGTTGAGATCAGAGTTGTTTGTTGTATGTTTTGGTGCTCGTTTGCGAATATCATACGCAAACGACTACTTGATATATACTGTGGGCAAGTGCGTTATGTCAGTCAGTATATGCCAAACTCCATTGAAATTATGCACTTATTATTATTCATTGTGTGAAACGTTTGTAACATTGGGCAGGCGGCGTGATTGGCCTGGGAAATACTATGAATGGGATGCATGAGGTTATTCAACCATTCGACATAGGTTGTACACATCTAACCACAGTTAATCCTTTAGGTAAATACACAGTCCTACTTGGGGTGTGACCTGCTTACAAAACTGGAATGAGTGTTTACAATTTGGAATCAGTACCACTTATTAGATGTGTATTTATGTTTGGTAGTCATGACAGTACTTGTTAGACACCTTCATAAAGGTGTGAAGGCAAAACCACAAACTGGCAGGCAAGATGGCTGTACTAATCCTTGTTCCCCAACTTAGTGCCTATAACTCGAGGATGGGGCTGTAATGGGTGTTAGAATAGCATGTGTAATGGGCTATGATTTATGGTCAAAGAAATGAGAATAAAAGAAGAAAAAATATAATTAAACCAAGAGAAAAGAAACAAGTTATTTGTAATTTTTTTATAAATACTGTATCAACATATTGTCTGTTTAAGAATGGCTATATATACTACCGACAGAAATAAATACTGTGGTAACTATAAATATCGATATATATCTCCCAATCCTAGCATTGAGTTTGAGGACTGCATATAAACATTCTTTATCCTTACCCTAACCTTGAAAATACCCTAACCATTGTTCTAATATTCGAGGACCTTTATAAAGATTAAACTGCAGATTGCAATGTAGCTCTTAATTGCCCTGGTTACAAACTCTTCTTTGCCATTTCGGCCCTGGTGGATTTTGTGGGTATGTCTGCAGTGACACCAAAGTTTCATGACTAAGGGAGTTGGAAATTTGTAATTCTGACCAACTTCTATGGCTTAAAATCATCCAGGGCAACCGTCCAAAGTTTGCATTGTTTGTGTTCCATACCTCCATAAATCACATGCAGTAAAAACCTTATTTGACCACTAGCTATATCTTTGTGCTTAGCACATCCCTTTAGACTCTCCTAATTAAACCGATTGGCTTGCTGCATATATTCACCTGGCCGCAAGGTTCACAATTCCTGACATGCATGGTGTAGTAAAGTGTTATACTTTGAATGAATCAAGATTCAATGAGTGAACCGGTGTAGTTAATAGTGAAAAAATACTATTGTTTGTTCTTGTAGGTTACATTTGCTTCTTCCATTGCTTTCATGGATCAATTGAGAAATGATCTTCATGAAGGTGAGTTGTTTTTTTGGTTCCTTGCTGAAAGCAAAAGGAACTTATGCGATCAATTTGGTATGTGTGTGTGTGAACTCACCATTGGGTCAATTGTGGCACCAGTGACTGAATACACACCTTATACTGTGGGACCATTTTCAAATTGTGGGACCGAATGCCGGTCCACAATTTAAATTCCAGGAAATCACTTTTTTGCACCTCCCATGGCATCCTCATTATGAATATGCATGGTCCCAAAAACATATTGTTAATGAGAATGTCCCAAAATTAAGGTATGTTTACATGACCACATTTATTAATAAAAGTCCCCAAATTGAGGTGTGTTTTCTGAAACACAATGACAATAATAAGTTAACTTTAGTATGCAATTTCCACACTTAGTTCTAAATGTGATTGCAATGAAGACAGGATTTGAACAATATTTGCTGAGAAATATTCTAGTGAATATTTTATACAGTATTTTATCATCTCCTGCTGTGGAATGTATCACATGAATACAGTTCAATCAGGGGATGGGTGATGGTGTTCAGAATAACAGAGTCCAAGTCTATTTAGGTGGGCTGATTTTTGGTGTGGGCATCGCACCATATAGCAGTGTTATATATCTCCACAAAAAAAAAGTGGTATGAAAACAAAGTAATTGTTTGTTTTTAATGATAGAAACATACCATTTCATTCTTCAGTACATTCTCCAGTGTCTCCATCCCAAGCAACCACTGTTACCATGCAAAAGGAAATCCACAGTCAGTGGTGGTGCTGTGAGTGAGGTGTAATTTTTTCCTGGGATTTTTGTCTTTCCCCCACCACAGATTTCTTCATCAAACACACACACAAACAATGCATCAATATAATTAAAATGATGGGAATATTGCACCTGGCATTTTGCATCTAAGCCCCCATGAGAATGCTCAATTCTTCAACTGGGGGTCAGGAAGCTGCATGTGCATCTCAGAGGAATGTTTTTGCTCACTCAGTCAGTGTGCAGCATTTTGTGTGATGTGCAGTGGACAGATCTATCTTAAATTTCTGTGCCTAGATATACGCATGGTTCTAGGACATTTCCCCCGGGTTAATTCCCCACCCAGACAATTCCCCCGGACATTACCCCCGATTTTCTCCCACACTGACCCTAACCCCACCCCCAATCAAAGAAATTTAAACGGGAAGGGGGGAAATGTCCGGGTTGGAGATGTCGGAGAGGGAAATTTTCCGGTCACGATACGCATTGGGTGGAATGCACCTGTGTCATGGTATGTTGATATATTTGGACTTGATTAAATTATTTCACAATAATTTTTGGTTCCTTGCTTTAGCAAAAGGAACCTATGCATTCAAATTGGCGAGTGTATGTGTGCATCTGTGACACTTGCTTGGGTAAAGTAACTCAATAAGGGAAAGGTGGATTGAGGTAATATTTGGGCTATAGATATGCCATATGATTGCTTCATCAAACACACACACACAAAATACATCAATATAATATAAATGATGGTAAAATTGCACCATGCATTTTGCATATAAGCCCCACAGAGAAGGTGCTCATATCTTGAATAATGAGGTTATGGGGTCAAACGTAAAAATCTTAAAATTGCATTAATTTGATATCCGTAAGTCAGATTTGTTTAAAAGTTGGTATAGACGTCTGTTAATGGCAGCTACATGACGGTGTGCAATTTTATGCATTTTGATGAAGGGAGTGGAGGGGGGCTCATTTTAGCCCTAAACAGTAATATTATGGGCTACCTTACACTCCCTATTGGAATTCCCTATTGCTTCAGTGTGTGGAATAGTGTAATGTAATTTACCCTTTTTAACCCTACATTGTAGGTATAGGAACTTTGGTCACTGAATTTTTTTTCAAGCTCAAAGCATGGTATAGATGACAGTAGGGGCCATTGAGTATATGTAGAAATATTGAATTTGCATTACTCAGTGTACGTGTGCTTTAGCATTATTCAGTTTATATGTGTTATAGTGTGTGAATTCATACATGTACATGAACCAATGTTAGCTATGTACCAAAATACTAAACATTGTTGGGTGTACACGAAACTTGGTACATATAGGTAACATTAAGTGGCGAAAATTTTTTGGGCGAAAATGTTGATAGTCATATTGTTATGAAATAGTAATACTGCATCTTTGATGTTCCTGAAACACTCCATCGAGAGACCGTACAGCCCCTTTAAATATTTATCTGGGTCGAGAAGTGTTTACTTTCTTATTGAATCATGTTACAGGGCCTTTTCCCAAAATAGATCCGATGTGTCTGTGGAACATTCGAGAAGGCTCTTCTCACGTGGTATGGTAGTTTCCATAAAAAGGGGTGGACTTCCAAAATCCCAACCAATCAGGGCAGATGAGTCATGTACGCACTGATTTTTATATCGTTAGTTAATGCAGGATGGGCAGGTTATTGGCTGCCTTCTGACTATGCGCAGTGGGATTTTCGGTGGATTGTTTTATAAAAGGCGGCATGGTCCCGCAAGTTCGTGACTTCGAGTTGCGTAATTGACGAAGTTAGATCATTGTAATTTTGTTTTGTTTGTAAGAGAATCGACAGAGAAGAAATTATAGAGAAACAATAATCAAATCCTATCTTGTCAACTTGTTTTTGTGAGAACTGTCAGTGATTTCTTCTATCGCCCGTTCGAGACGTCTCCTCAAGAAGCGAAGAATACGGCATCAAGATACTCCAGTACCTCTCTCTCTCTCGCGAGTCCCGACGTAATATTACAAAATGAAGGTAATTTGTCAAATTACTTAACATTGTTGGATCTACATGAAACTTGGTACATATAGGTAACATTTACTGGCAGAAATTTTTATATTGAAAAAATATATATATATGGGAAATTTTCCCCTATAGGAAATCTATAAGACATTTTACCGTATAGGAAATCTGAAGTGGAATATGGTCTCCTGTAATTCTTGCAAGAATGGTTCTCACAAAAGCTCTACAGGCGACCATGTTCCTATATCGTTCTCTTAAGATTACACAGTTGGGTTTCACAGTCTGCATAATATGCAATTTCATTTCATTATGCACGATTTCTTTGAAGTCGTCCAAAAAGATCCAAAATAATTGTCATAATTTACAATAATAATACAAACTAAATTGTTCCACTCAAAATAGCATATTGATGTCCTGAGTATATATATATGTCTTGAGTATAAAAATAATCCAATTCATATTTATTCTTGTTGAATTTCCAATATGTTATGAAAAATCCTTGTAGGATGAGAAATCCAAATTATCCATAAGTACACTGTAGCCCATGCAACAAAGCTTGTCGTCTGTTCCAACCTGTATGTATATTATATAATGTGTATTCATGCAGTGTGTATGCAATGGCTGTATATATGGACAGTCTGTCACAGTTCACTGAACATGCATGAATGCATGTAAACAGGAAGCTGGGGATTACTGGACTTGCTGCTTCTCTTTTGTTAGGAACAAGAGTCAGCCTAAATTAATTTCAAACTGTGTGGTTGTTTGTATTTGTACACATAGACAATTTTGTACAAATTTTGTGCATATAGCCTACACTGTACTAAAAAGATACATGTACAGGCCTATCCCTAACACTTTAGGCCACATTGTCTATAAACTGTCAGTATAACAGGCACGGCTAATCATAAACGATAAGTGTTCATACTTTATTATGAGTTTAAGATGAAAATTCTGAAGCTAATCAAAATATGTTTATTTCATATTCATAGAGAAAACTTACAAGACACTTTATTCTGACCCAATTCACAGTCTTAGTTGGATTATAGTGTGATGTTAGAGATCTCAGAAGTTTGCGATGATACGTACGTACATGAAACAGGCAGACATATATTGGCATTCACATGGACATATAACATTTCAGATACAAATTAAAGGTTCCTGAGATTTTGAATAATTCACACATTCAAGGGAGAAAAAGCCCACTAAAAGTTCAGGATGTACAGACTGGAAAAAATCTGTGCATTGCCATAATTAATGGCACATGATGATTATACAAGAAGCTGACATTATTACAGAGAACATAATTCAACTGATTAGAATGTACGAATATGCACGTGGTTGACCACAGAGTGTAATTAGTTAATCCTTAATCATCATTGTGGTTTCTATACATGTTGCTATCACTTTTGAAAGATCAATACTTAGACATGATCATGTATCCAGGTATATTGATCATTGTGGCTGTCAGAAATTAATCAGGGGCATAGGATGAAAGATAATTTGTGACATTTTAAAAACACTACCATACATATGTAATTCATTTTACTTGTGGAAATTTATTGAACCAAACTTTAACCTTAATGTCAAAGCAACATTATTACAGGTGTAGGAGGAGGAGAGTTTAAAAAGGTTAATTGGAAGATTTACTTAGTGTTAAAAAGTGTTATTTATATTAGTCAAACCCAAATCATTTAGTGACAAACATACATTTATGGAACATCCAAAAAATTAACAGTACAGCAGATCACACATTCCCCTTTAACTAAAGGTAATGTGGTATCATACAGTGTCTCTTTTAACAATTAAGTGAATTTTTATTTTATCTCTTGGGAGAGTCCAAGCCCCCCCCCCCCCACTTAATTGGCCCAAATTTATCACAGTCAGTAGGTCATTTTAGGTGTAAACATATGACTTAAGTTATATATATATACACATACATCTAATGTGGTACGGATATACCTAGTTAAAAGGGTAGAGTATAGCTCTTCTGCCCAAACAGTAAATATAATTTTCACGAAATTTGCATAAGAATAATTCCATTTCAAATTTGTACTTTAAAGGAGAATGAAAGTCTCGCATTTTGAATATGGAATAATGATATAAATTGAGTTCCTATCATATAGTGATCATATTCACCAAATATGATCCAAAAATATTGTTTCTAGGATATTTTAAATTGAATGTTGCTGACAATCAAGCAGTGTGCTTCCATTTTAAAGTGATTCTGATGTCGCCTGTCCACTTGTAACTAAATAACTAAAGTTTATTTCTTTATAATCTGTTGTGAAATATCTGGAAAAAATACACATAAATCCAAACTTTGTATGATACACTTCAAAATTTAAACACAAGAAATTTACATTTGTAGGTGCATTCATGAGAGAAATGGGGAACAAAAACAAAGAAGTACATTACATTGCTGCTATTGGGGGTTCGATGACATCACAATTTGACTTGCTCAAGTCAATTGAATTCTTTGCGGGCACAAAATGACAGTGCCCTTTTCTGATTTTCATAACTTGGGGTGGAAACAATACTTTTTCTATAAAAATTTGGGAAGCTGTCTAACACACCTGATTCATATTTCATTTCGGAATTTTCAGACATTCATTCTCTTTTAAAGCAATGTACATATCAAGACAAAAGAATACGAATATTTGTTACCTTGAGCCTATGCCTTGTTTATAGACATCTAGCATTGACTGATTGATAAGATAAACTCATTTACAAGTTTTTGTGGAATTTTATTGACTTTATCAAATTTCTTCACAATGAAACAGTTTTTGCAAATGCAAATTAAAACCAAATAGGCCACCCATCATCGCAAGTTATAAACCTGTTGTGCATTGAAGATTTATGACAAAAGTAACCAAGCAAAAGTGCTGAAATTTGTATAATTTTTTTTGCTTATAAATATTAATTTCCTGGCCTCCAAATACGTCCCATCATATAATTTCCTCTTTTTTTATGATTTTTTTTAAGGAGTTTTGATTACTACAGTTTTCAAGCTATATTTAGATCTCACCAAAGAAAAATGTAAATGGGTTGACCCCCGGGTGACCTTAATGTTAAAAAAAATTGTACTTTTGGGAGAAAATAGGCAAAGAAAAAATGTTTGAAGTTTTACAGTTGTGATGCTATATTCAGGTCTCATCGTTAAAAAATGTCAACAAATTGTCATATACCCACAGTGCCCATTGGGCTCTTGTTAATTGTTTAGGGCAATTTTTTTCTGTTCCATTTTTCATCCCCCCCCCCCCAAAAAAAAAACCTTGGTGGGAAACATTGCTCCACCCGGCCGCTCATCTCACCCTTCCACTTCCCGCAACATCAATATTAAAACCTTCATCATAATGAATGCAGCAACTATTATAAAACCCACGATTTTCCGACAATATTACTAAATTGACAATGAGGTACATATAGCTAATGGGGTATTTTGTATAATGCTAATACTTCCAGTGTTAAAATATAAACATTCAACTAAGCAATAAGTTTATGTATTGGCATGCATTTAGATGGCATACAGTACACTATGTGCTGCCTATACACTATACCAGTATAGTCAATGTTGCCAACATTAGGCCCTGCACATACCATACTAACCTGCTAATTAAACTAAAAGTATTATCACCCATCATAAAACCACAAATGACCATGAAACTTTGTGAGGTCATTAAAGTTGCTTAGAGTACATAATGGGTATATAGGCCTATACAGTAATGTACACTGTAGAATACAGTATGTAATTTGCAGAAGCTTAGGCTGTACCTGTGATCCAGTTATAAAGAACTATATAGTGTGTTTGGGAGGGAGTGGTTGGTTAAAATGATACACAATTGCTTCATTTGGGGAAGAGGCTAGGTAACTTGAACTTCAGTGCAATATAAAAGAATTAAATTAAAGTGCATTAAACATCTATTTTCTATTGGCAGCCATGATTTCATTGTCATTAATACATTTATGTCATCACTCGTATATCGGAAGGTTTTGTCTCAATGTGAATGATATGGTTGACCCCAGTGTACGTCAGAAGATATGTTGCGCGATAGCAGATATTTCATATTTTTATAAACGTATTGACAAAAAATCGGTCTGGAGTTTGGATTTCTTCAATGTACTAAATATAAGGTACTAGAAAAACCAAGTGTACATGTCACTTGGTCTAAATGAATCATGTACATGCACATGCATTTATTCTAACACAATTTCCATTTGTGTGGGCAGGTTGATAGTGAAACTTCCATCTTCTTGCCATTGTCATTCATTATCATCACTGTTAAATGGCCACATGTTAATATCAGGATGTATCTATCTAAATTGTTGGTTGCCAAATACGTTTTCTGAGATACTGTTTGATTGTTTTCTCCTTATTCTCACAGCTTTTACTGCACTGGAGCGGTGCCTTCATGATGAAACAGTTGAAATTAAGATAAGACGAAACCATGTTTTAAATGATGTCATGGAGGCATATAAAAACCATGAAAACATCCACCTCAAGAAGCTCCATGTGCTGTTTGAAGGAAAGGATGGGGCTGACTTTGGTGGCTTAACCCGAGACATGTTCTCGATGATCTGGACAGAGGCCATGAAGATATATTTCTCAGGGGAAGGAGCCATGGTTCCAAAATTACCGCTACACCGGCAGCGTGCCCTAAAGGTGGATTACCTTACCCTGGGGAAGATACTGACTCATACAGCTTGTCTTGTCCAGGTAATCCCTCCACGATTATCAAGAACATTCCTGACAATGCTTGTGTTTGATGAACCACCATCAGAAGAATACCTCTTGTGTGATTGTTTAGATTATGTAACCCCCTCAGAAAGGACCCTCATGAGGAAGGCTCTGAAGAAATTCAACACCCTCACTGAGTCTGACAAATCCAAATTGTTGGATATGTTCTCCATGTACAAGTTTTATGAAACTCAGAAAAAATAAGGAAAAAAAATCAGGTACCTTCTATTGCAGAGGCTGTCATCGTCAATAATGTGTACGAAATGCGAAAGGGCATTCCAGCAGCACATAGGGAATCATTTTGGCAGCATCTGTCATTGCAGATGATAGATCATATCTTCACCACACAGCTTCCAACTGGTCACAAAGTTGCCGCAGTGATCAAGTGTGAAGGTGATCTACGACCACAAGAAGAAACTGTGTTCTGGTGGTTACGGGACTTTGTGGAGTCCCTGGATGTGGAGGATGTCGCTGACTTCCTTCGATTCACAACTGGTTCCTGTGTTATGCCAAACACACCTATAACAGTGGCATTCCTACCTTCCGCCAAGTTTCCCGTTGTACGTACGTGTGGGAAATTGATTCAATGCCCAGTGAACTACACCTCCAAAAATGAACTCAAGAGGGAATGGAAGGCTATTATGGGGGACTGTGAAGCATTTGCAATGAGCTTGCTCTAAATTATGCTCTGTTTTTGATTCCTTGACGAAGTCTCAAGGAATCTATGCATGTGTATGTGTGTATGTATATATGTGTGTGATATCTTGCTTGTAAACATACCTGGTCAGATCAAGTTCAAACTTCGTGTGTGTTTCTCACTATGAGTATAAGAACTCTATTGTTTTTGGTGCAGACCGCCTGGTTCCGATCCAATTGAAACTTGGTGTGTGTGTTCCGCACGATAAGTTCAGGAACCCTATTGTTTTTGGTCAAGATCCAAGGTCTTTCTGTGTGGAAACTTAGAAAAAATGTCATTTTGTGAAATTTTGCTTGTCAAAACAATGAGTACAGGAACCCTATTGTTTTTGGGAGGGGTCAGAGGTCATCTGGGGTCAACAGAGTTCAAATATTCAGGACTTGTAAAAACTCTTAAGTCTACCACGCCTTATCATATCATGCTGAAACTTGGTATATATGTACCTGACATTCAGTACAGGAACCCTATTGATTTCCTTGCCTCCTGCACATTCCTGTATCCTTCATACCCTTGTCCCCTCCACATATACTTGTCCCAACGCCAAGCCTTTTGGCTTTCTGTTTTTTGTTCCTTGCTGAGAGCAAAAGGAACATAGCTATGCGATCAACTTGGCGCGTGTGTGTGTGTGTGCATGATTACTCAACAAGGAAATGACGAAACAATACCGGACTTGGTGGGTGGATGGCCCATATGGTGCTGATAACATGAAAATTTATGTCAAACCAAAAATTGTAATAAAGCAATAATTATGTAAGCAAAATTCATGTTTTTGGCATTCACATGAATATGATCGTGTGAAATTTTATGCATGCTGATGACGGGGAAGTGGCTTATTTTAAGCTTAAATGTAAAAAATTTCACCCAGAATTTTGTCACCTGTAATTATTTTTTCACCAGACTTTTTAGACCACAAAGAGCGTTGGCTATAGTGTTTGTTAATAATCTGTATATGTTGGCCCATAATTATTTACAGCATTTGGGCCCAAACTTGCTGTGATAATGTCATGTATATAAATATCATAATCATATACCACTAAGCAAGTTACCATAGTGCCCTTGGGCATTTGTTATAACATATACCAAATATGTCAACAGTTGTAAAAATTCAAACGCATTACAGAGAGTTCTGGTGAATTATTTCGATATCATTATATTTAATGGAAACATAAAAAGTTAGAAACTAATCAAACATTGTTGTTATGTATGTTACATACATGAGAATGTAAGTAAAAGCATAATTTTGTGTTAAATTAAGGTTGTATAAAAATTACGTCATTGAGGAGGCTGAGTGGCCCGAGGCAGAAGAGTAAGTACCACCTACTTGATATGTCACTGTCTGCTGCACTTATTTGTGCATGTCTCCTGGCAAAAGACCAAGCATAGGATGGTAACCTAAAAAGGGTCAAAGTCAGTGTGCCTATCCACATGAATCCTGACCTCATCTTGTGAGCTTGTCTCTCTGCCAATGAGAGGTTGACTATTGGTGTAATAAAGTTTTCTTGGAGTGATTGTCCTTGAGGCTGTTATATCTGTATGTTACATATAAGGTTTCAAAGCATTTTGCTATTGTCACTTGTCTGGAATAAAAATTGTCATCCACATTTCTTGTGTACATTTTGTGTTATATAAAACAATAAGTTGGAAGCCTCATCAAAGATAATGGCATAGAGGGATGCATTGCATACTTTGCAGGTTAATTACTCAGTGAACACATGATCAGTAGAGGCCAAAGGTCAGCAAATGTAAACAATAGAGCCCGTGGTGCAGTAGCTCATGTATAATACCATGTGCCATCTCATGTTGTCATGAACAGGTCCCAACATGACATTATCAAGTCCCGACATGACCCTATCACTAGCAAGTTCACTGCCAAGCCTCAAAGATCCACCAAAACTTGTACAAAATAAAAAACCATTTCCATGCTGAAGGTCACAGAAAAAACCTCAAATGATCCCCATATGACCTGATAATGAAAGTGACCAACTTTCATAATCACCCCAATTATTCTGTAGGAGAGGCACTTTTAATGTTTGAAATGGCTGAAAATGACCCTAAGATGACCTTTGACCTTGAACTATTATAAGTATTATTATGACAATCTCAACACTACTGTTAAATTCAAGGAGAGGAATCATTTTGCATGTTTTCATAAAATGACCAGATGATCACATTATAACTGAAATCCATGATTCCTATGATGATTTGCTTAATTGTCTCATATTTCTGCAAATCTGTCCAACTTCAGCCCATATAGAGACCATAAACCATGAATAAATGACCATTGACAAATGTGGACACTCCAAATGAAGCATTCAAGACATTAAGTTCAGCCTCTAGAAGATGTTAAATTCTGTTCCATCAACCAATTGTGAGCATATTACTAATAGGTATAGCCCTACATACATAAGAACAGCATGAAAGCTGCAGAAATCCCTTATAATGTAAACAATTTCAAGAGAGGCCTCCTGGATCTTGAGAATTAAGCAGGTTTAGTGGTTCCGATGCCGATGAGAGTTTGTGAAATAATTTAAGTCACAATTCTTTATTGTAATATACCTGTATTGTACTTATTGCCAGACAACTGAACCCAAACTGAAGTTGATCAGACATACAGTTGCACTCATGAATATAAATGAAATTTATACCAAGTATGAAGGTGATCAGACATATATTTGAAAAACAATATTGACATTTTAAAAATTTGATTAAAAGCCCCACCCACATATTCATGTACTGGACAACAAAAACAATGAGGTCCATGTAATAATCATGGAGCATATTTACCACTTATTCAATATATTTACAGTAATTAAATATATCGTTTTTAAGATTACACATACACTTGCAAACATGATAAACTGTAGATTACCTGGCCATCATAAACAAAACCAACAATTAATGCCTCAATTGATCTACATATAAAGTTGAAGAAAATGATATAGTTGACTATAGGCATTTCAACACCCCACACCCCCTCTCCAGACAACCACGTGGGGATCATACGACACAACTCAGAGCGAAACCCTTACCATCATACCACCTGCAGCCTCACCTACCATCCTACAACCCTGACCCCAGCATCACCCTACTCATCTGACA
>KN883197.1:266998-280095 GCA_000934455.1 Apostichopus parvimensis | reverse complement strand
CCTCACCTACCATCCTACAACCCTGACCCCAGCATCCCCCCCCCCCCCCGCCTGACACCCATCATATTTTACCAGTTTCACACCTTACTACCAACACATTAATCATACCCCACTTACATAAGATTTCCCTATACTCTATAGGTACATGTACAGTAATACCAGATTATTTGGTTCATTTCCTATTTTCACTATAGAATATCCCTTTAATCGTCTGAGCAAGCTATTTATGCAACATACACATACACACATGCAAATTTGATCACAACATATAAACATGCCAACTCATCACAACATACACATATGCCAACTTAATTGCAAAGGTTAGTTTTTTTAGTCCAGTTTAATTTGTCACTGGACTACTCCTTTAATGGCCTGGCTAGGCAATTTTGTGGTTTTATAAAGCAAACAATTACAGATAAGAGCAGTAGCTCCCGGAAAAGATGTCAAAAGGAGAAGATATTTGACAAATGACAGAAGTTTAGGAATGAGGGAGAACAAATGCTATATGGCCCACAAACACATGAATATTAATGAGGTTACATGTTATTTTCAAATGGAAATGTAACACTATAATTATCCACCACCAATCTACAAAGTATAGAGATGATCGGTTATACCGTTGCAAAGTTATTGACATTTTAAGAACTACACTTTAATTGGTGCCTACTCATTAATATCCATGTCATGGACAACAAAAACAATAGGGCATATCTACTAATCATGGAGCATCTACCAGTTCAAAATGACAGTAATTCAACATTTAATTTCTAACATTTCGTGTTTACAAGCTATTTCTAGCAATTGAGGATTAAGCCCCACATACTCATGAATATTAATTACATGAAATTTCATTGTCATGTGACAATGTACCACTCATCAACTTACATCACCATACTAAGTATCAAGCAGATCGGACAAACCGTTGCGAAGATATTGACATTTTAAGAATTTTACTTTAAGCCCCGCCCACTTATTAATATTCATGTCAGGGAGAACCAAAAAAATGTGTGATATCATACACGTGCCAACATGATTGAAAAGGATACTTGGCCTTCGGCATCATAACCAAATTTTTTTAAAAAGGTCACAAGAATAAACCCACTTCAATTTCATTCATTCAAATCACAGTTATTAGTGATTCCTTTATTGCTGATTGTGTAGCTATATGAACAGGCCATATCAAGTAAAACAAATTACACTTGATCCAACCAGCCATGAGCAACTCGATCTTACAAGCTTTCCTTGTGTTGCCTCTGTTCCTCACATCTCTCACCTAAAAACAACATGGATGATATAATCCCAATGAGGAACACACCTGTACATAACAAGTATGAACTGGATCTGACTAGGCATGGTCAACTTTTTTGCATTTACAAGCAAGAAACAGACTATACCAAAACTTAACAAAATTCATATATTCACCCAAATTAGGCTCAACAAATTATGTTGATTTTTGGTTCTTTCACACCACACAATATGCAATGCCAATCATGCACCATGTATTACAGACCATCCTGCACACTCAACTCACTCAGCAACTGCCAGCAAAAGATTTATCTGTAGTCTCTGGACCTGTCTACCAACCACAATTAGAACTGCTCAATAATCTCAATGTCTGTATAAGACTGAAACATGTTTCAATTATGTTATATTCATTGCTCCCTATTGTTTATTGCAATATTGAAATTCCTTTCTATGCATCATTTAATTCATTTGTAAACTATTTAAGTGCCATGATACTTCAGTGACTGACTAAATACTGATTATTATTATCAATTTCTGGTAAGTTTGGGTTACACACATTCAAACACTAACGTACATTGGATAATATACATGGCCTGGCATGGTGATGTACCATGGAGCATTATCACCCAATTTGAATGTCATAAATACATGGCCAGCATCTTCCAACCAACACAACACCGTCAATTTAGTTAGAGTTGAGTTCTCTGTGAAGCCATTCCCGCATGAGTCTGTACCTTTATCTGATGTAGTAGACATGCTCTCAGCAACTAGTGCACTGATTCATTCACTTGGTATGTTGACTGTTGGGGGCACAACTAGGTCACTCATTGGTGTAGCTGCTAATACCTCTATTTCCCCCAATGCATCTGGAGACAGGCCATAATGACTCAGAGCTTGTCTCAAATCTGATGCCACATCCCTCGTACTAAACACATAGTCAACGGATGTGTAGTTGCTGCTAGACTTAAGCATGCCTGACACCCACATCTGATGTGGGGAGTAATGTGCTGCTGTTCGAACGATGCCTGTTCCATGCTTCTTGAAACATTAGTAAGCGTCTGTTTATCTCGGGCAGTTACACCTGATGCAATGCTTCCATGTCAAGTGGATTCTCAACATTTAGCAAGTCATAATCCTCTAAGCTATAAAACATTTCATAGAAAGAAGAAATAACTTTTTTGAAAACATATTTCCAAAGGCGCTCTGTTCTCTCATTGTGTTTAGATTAACCAGTGAGGTGGCTTCCTCGGTTGCGTCCCTGTACCATTTCCATGAAGAGTGCAACAAAATAGTTTTCCCCTCCATGATCGGACCTTGTGCGTGATGGGAATCCATACTTTGAAGTGGCTTCAGCAAACAGCTTCAGGACTGTCAATGTAGAATTGTCTCTACTACAATCAAGATACGTAACACAGCGTGAGTACCCATCTATGCAGCCATGTGTAACTAACTTCCACCTGGTGAAACAAACAAGAGAAAAGTTGGATAATGTTCTCAGCTCATTGTACTGCAGCTGATGTTATGAGTGTGCTAAGAAAGTTTTGAGCAATGCCACCAGCAGTGTTCTTGGAGCATTTGGTTAAAGCAGCAAAGAACAATGATACTCCAATCCGACATCAATGCAGGCTGATAAAATATTAGCCAAAATGTAAGATCAGAAATGTTGACATACATGGATCTACATCAGCAAAATGGCAACGACATATTGCCAGTGTTGCTCGGCCTCGGAAGCAAGTGACTCGGCCTCGCAGCTTCTAGGCTCATCGGCCATAAAGCAGAATGGTTTCATCGAGTCTAAGACTGGTGCCTTAACCCTCTTGCTGAATAGTGTGAGTGCCAAAGGAATTTTTTCCCCTTGAATTGTATATATATATATTGCAAATAAAACACCATTGAGGTGATGTACTAATCTGGCTAGCTTTGCTGTCATTTAAACCGTCTTACCTACAAGCAAAATAGCAGATTGTTTTTGCTTTTAATTGACTATTCACCTGATAATTCATGTCAAAAATTTTAGTGACCATGAACTTAGTGATGGCAATGTAAGAAGCATTTAACCTTTTTTACCTCTGGTGACCTCAAATAACTGTTGACCAGTCATTCCTACAAAACACTGTGCCATTTACCTGATAATGACTGTCACCATGTTTCAGGAAGTGAAATTTGTGGCCAAGTTTTCAAGCATTTCAGGTTTTGACCTCTCATAACCTCTCATAACCTTTGACCCTCTATATAGAACAACCTTTTATTATCAATTAATATTTTTACTTCTAGTGATGTCAAATGACCTTTGAGCCACTCTGTTACAGATAGGCAGACAGACTGACAGAGAATGCATTGCCATGGCATGCACTCCACTGACCAACAAGTGGTCAACTGAGGTCACACAAAGTGGAGTCTTCTGCCAAAACAAGTTTAAATATATCAGTTTTCAGACAGTGAAACAGTCTCTCTCCCCAATGATACTCCATATGTCTGTACCACCAAAGCAAAAGCCACATGTCTCTTTCTATGCACAGAATACAAGAAATATTACATCATGGTCCTTTAAAGCTTAATCTGGAATGGTGACATGTGCACACAGTATCATAACATAATGCACTTATCATATGATAACTCGTAATCCACTAAAGACCAAAGAATTCTGATGTTGCTATGATCAAACTTATCTGAAGAATATAAGAATGGTTTGTGTAGACAACAACATAGACAACATCGTAATAGGACCGAAATTGTCTAATATCTACAATGAACCCCCCCCCCCCTCCAAAAAAAAATCTTTCAAGGAATGTCATATGTCTGACTCTCTCAAAACATACATCAGTTCACTAATGTACCTCCTATCATGCTACCAGCATGCATGTAAAGATATTACCTCACTAACTTCATGTGGCCATCCATGTGCCAGAGGCTATTGGGAGCTGGAACTGCATACACCCTTCTTTTTACTGTCTTGCTCCACCTTTTCGCCACAGCAGGGGGGTCAACACGGTTCAGAGATGCACGGATGCGGGATCGCTGGACAACTATACCCTTCACCTTCAAATAAGCAGCCATCATCTGTCAAAGAGCATTGATACAAATATTTTTGAATTAGTGGTAAGAAACAGGTTCAAAATGACATCACACAAAAGTCTATGGATGGGGGTCCAGTTGACAAAGGGAATCAGTTAATAAAGATGCAAATGTCAAAACTACAGAGCAAAACAAGAGGAGAGGGCTACATGATTTCTTGCTTTTAGAATTGAAATGATTATTGATTTGCAAGATGCAAGGATTTAAAACCTGCCAACCTCCATGTATGTCAATATTTAAGTGTTTGACATCTGTTGACCTCAGGTGACCTTTGACCTCCACCACAGACAATTAGAATCATGAACTCACTCACTATGGATCATCCATTACCCAAGTATTTCATAAGCTCAATTGAAAACTGCCTTGTGAAGAATATCAGTGTTTACAAGCTTTCCAGTGTTTAATTTCTGCTGACCTCAGATGACCTTTGACCTGCACTAAAAACAACATGGATCATGTACTCATCATGTTTAAATTATTAGCTCAAATGAGATGACATTTCACTTCTACCAATAATAATAGGACCCCTTTACCCAAAATCACTATGTACTTAATATGGGCAATCTACCAATCAAGTATGAGAAGGACACTAATCATGTTTACAAGAAGTGTCTCAGACATAAAAACACACACACAATGATGCATGACTGCATAGATTCTTTCTGCCTCTGAAAATGGAACAAAAACATCATTTCCAGGCAAACTTGAAACTGGTTTTCCAGTTGTGTGGATGCTGAATAGGAAAGAGTCCCAATTTAAAGGTGTGAAGGGAATGTGAGTGTACATAAACTTTAGGAAACATTCTACAAATTTGTTGTCATGATTTGGTATCCTTGCAAATAGTTTATGGCAAAGGATCAATTACCTTCCAAAAAATCTATGATCCAAGCTCTTTTAAATCTCACACATTCCCATTACAACTCAAGTGCATGTAGATGTAACTAAATATAAATTAACATGTTTCATAATATATATATTGAAGAAGCTCTAAGCTCAGAACCAGGGCTTCCAGGATTTGTAGCTCATCCATTTTCCCCAAAAAATAGCTTGAACTTACTTTTGTTTGGTATGACTATGAAAAACATCAGAAAATGTTTCTATCCCTATGTACACTGCATTGCAACCAAGCTAATTTACAAATCATAGTCTGTCATTTTTGCATGTGATTCATACCTGCTGGCCAGAATTTGGGAAATCTGCATGCATCTTTGCTACGTGTGAATCAAGCTCTTCATCACTGATACTTATGTTTTTCTTTCGAGCTGGTAGATTGATGGTTGATAACTTCTTGTACACATACGATGGAGAACAAAAAAGGTGTTCTGACATTTGCCTACATGTATAGCCTTCATGAAGCAGGAACTCAAATTGCTCCTTGCTTACATCAACCTTTGGCCGGCCACATTTAGACCCTGCAGAAAATAAAATTTATTAGAATGTGTTATTAATACAGAAATACTTTTATTGGTTTCAAGCATCACTACTTTAAGTATCACTGCTGATAGCTGTATATACATACAATACCTACATACAACATACACACGACATGTTTGACTATGGAACGCTGTATACTGTGAGTGCTCGGCATGTCCTCTTTATAAAATTCTAACAGCATCATACAATTTTCGTCATCCTGATATGAGTATGCTTGGTTCCAATTGTGTTTCACTGTTCAGAATGTGAACAAAATGATTGTAAGTTGGATAAAATTTCAGACATATTTTGCGCATACAAAACCAGGAGAATGACACAAAAATGTGACAGGTGTGAGATTGAGGTTGAATTGGCATTATGGGATTCCACATTCCAAAAACAACCACGAAGCCTCACTGTCTCACTGTGTATATCTCAAATGATTTCTTTCCCATATTGTTGTCAGTAGCACTGACGACATTACGGCATTATATAACCCAGAAGACATCATGCAAAGCTTTAAATGGCATGCCGTCTCCGTTTTTGCGATAGCTAGGGTCTATATGTGTTTACAGTGCAGAAGCTTTATGCTGTTGCAGTAATTATACTGGTGACAGCCCGATATTCATAAGGTTCATTGTTCATAAGGTTCATTATCCATAAGATTCATTGTTCATAAGGTTACCTATTTAAAATGGGCAAAAAGGTTTATTGTTCATAAGGTTCGTTATTCATAATGAAAGAAAAAGGTTCGTTGTTCATAATTGGTAAAGGGGTTCGATATTCGTAATAGAGCAAAGGGTTCGTAAATCATAATGGGAAAAAAGTTTAGTTATTCATAATAGGCCTAGCCTTTTGCACTTGTATGAATATCGCACTTCTCTCCTATTATGAATAACGAACCTTTTTATCCATTATGGATTACGACCCTTTTGCTCTATTATGAATATCGAACCCTTTGTCCCATTATGAATAACAAATCTTTTTCACCATTATGAATATCGAACCCCTTTACCAATTATGAACAACGAACCTTTGTTTCCATTATCAACACCGGACCTTATGAATTATGATCACTTTATATTATGAACAACAAACCTTTATTTCCATTACTGAATAGAGAACCTTTTTATCTAAAAAATGCACGCTATGAATAACGAACCTTATGTAAAATGACCCTTATGAATAGCGGACCGTATGAATATTGGGCAGACCCCATTATACCATATCATTTATTGGCCTCTCAAAGGTTCAACTATTAATAATATAGTTACAAGTATAGCCAGCTGATTAGCCTAACGTTAGTCTAACAGATAAACTACAGAAGAACCAGTAGTACAGTAGTATAGATATAGGCTAGGCTAATAATATTCATTTCATTGTTGAAGTGGCCTAACCAAACACGTGTACCTGTATGTGTAGGATGTTTACCTTTTTGTGGTCGGCAGAAAACACTGGTCTGTATGTTCGTGGTTTTTCTGTTTCATGATGATGTGAATTACCTTCCCGATGAGCTGAAATATGCTGTGTAAGGTTTTGGATGGAATCTTTTATTTCGTCAAAAGTTTCATTATCTAAAAAGTTACGAATTCTGCCTATGTTACTTAAACAAGATGTAAGTCGCCTCTGTTGTGCATCATACTGATTGTTCCCCTGTGCAAGTGAGGAAACAACACTTGGAATTGTGTCTCTAACAACAACAATTATTTGATCGCATTCCAGCAATGTTAGATGTGAATGATTAGCCATAGCCATGATGTACACGTGCAACGAGGATCGACTACATCATCATATGTGATGAGCAATTGAATGCGTTACGACGAACATTACCCTAAATTGTATTTATATATAAGTCACATATCAGCATTTCCACTTAAGTGGAATTGTATTCTACTTAAGCAGAATAGAATTCGACTTAAGTGAAATTGACGCCGAAAAGATATTATTCCACTGAAGTGAGATTGTATTCTACTTAAGTGGAATACAATTTCACTTAAGTGGAAATGCATTTCACTTAAGTGGAAATGTATTCCACTTAAGTGAAATAGATGGGCTATTTAGCTTAAGTGAAATGTTATTCCACTTAAGTCAAATGCTATTCCACTTAAGTGGAATGCGTATTACTTAAGTGGAATAACATTTCACTTAAGTAGAATGTATTCCGCTTAAGTGAAATGTATTCGACTTAAGTCTAATTGCGAGGTAAATGTTAAAACGGGTTGCCATATGTGCGCGACGAAGGCATACTGTACCAAGGACACCGTTAACGTAAAGAACAGTATTGAACTGTGTTACTATCAGTTCTACTACAACGTGAGTACCACACATACACTGTATAAATATGGCGTATGCAACTGGCTATCTTGCGAAGAGGCGTGGCAAGATTATCGAATTGCTGTAAGCCTAGGTCAGAGGGAGCAAGCTTTTCAAGTCGCCACTGTCACGGCTGTATTGCTGGGACATGTGGGTTCGGAGATTTCCTTATGAATACTGGGGTGTTTACAATACCACAATCAACAAATGACAATAAAACGCTGTCAAAGTTAGTGATCCATTATTGGACGTCTTATTGCACTAATTTTCTTTTCAAACTACTTAACACAAAAATAAATTAATTAACTTGTAATTAAATATTGAATATTATTTGCCCGTTATATTGCAGCCTCTATTATATTGCCCCTCTTGTTTCAGCTTACTATCCCCTTGCAACGTTAAACCATGATGTTCATACTATCTGTAGTTCAAAGTCGGTAAATACGTCGCATATAGTACTCCAGGGTCCACCAGTATAAGGGGCCACGTTCAGGTCTGTTCCTGGTATAGTTCTTCGGGCCAGACAGGAATCCCAGATTAGCTGCGTATAAGTTTCAATGTAATAAATCAGGTACTAGTTGCATTCAAGTAACAATATCATACGTTTCCTAATTTAATAACATAGATAATATTTAGCAAGATCATACTGTTACTTGCAATTAATAGTAAGGCATCACTTCGATTGTAATTGCTTCAGTTGTAATATAATAATATGTTAAAGTCTTTACTCAATGCATTCCACTACTTCGTTTAATATGTTTCATTCACGCCTGTAGGTCGGTCATGTAACTACACTTCTAGTAGTATTCAAATTCCGCATAATATATCAGTAACATATACATTTTAAATTAAAGAATGAAATCTTACCATACAAGATGGCTAACGGTGTCCAGGACACAGGCGTTGGACTGGTTTCCAAGAAAGATGCTCCAAGTCTTAAATACGTATATTATATGGTTTACCAAGGTTGCGGTGTAATTTAAAAAAGTTGCTACTGCTTCCCCAATGACAGACGCCACATGCTCTTGTCTATAGCTTTGGAAGGTAGTGAAACTAATATTATAATACTTCGCACTAGGCTTTATACCGGGCCTGTACCTAATAACGTTCTGCGTACAATTTTGATACCACTTGTGGATCTCAACCCCGAATGCTATTACACAATACACTTATATACCTCGAAACACAGTTGTATAAACCATACCCTACCAAGTTGGACTTATTTTGTTACTATTGTATAGCTAACTAGCTGACTCAATATAACTTGTGACGTTTAGAAGTTTTCGAATTTTATTTCATTTGCAACATTCCAATAGGGACTATACCTGTAAAATTTAGTAACCGAAATGACATATTAACCTTCGGCTAGATATATGCTAATTTAGCCTATGAACTAGCGAAATATACAGGAAACAAAATGGACCATTTAGATTGCAGCTATTTCTAAATATTAAATGTTTCCTGTGACAGCCACCCTGAAAACTATCATGGGTATGGGACTGCAGAAAAAGGCTCAAATCGTTACCTATAACTGCTGACGAAAGCAAAACTATGGCTCTATCACTAAGAAGCTTAGTGAACATTTCAAACCTCCAAGAAATGTACTGTACGACAGACACATTTTTGTCTGTCTACGCAACAACAGGGTGAACCAGTTGACGAATATTTCGTGCGCCTCAGGCAAGCAGCATAACAGTGCAAATTTGGGGCTATGGAAAGCGAAATGATCCGTGATAAACTAGTCATTGGTTGTACGGATTCTGCCGCCAAAGCGCACATGTTTCGCCTTAAGGAAGCAGACGTGACCTTACACAAAACAATGGAGTGTCTGTGCATTAAGCGAAGCGACTAATCAGCAATTGAGATCAATAAACAGACAGCAGGGCACAACGTTTGATACTGATACTGTGAGCTCTTATAGCGACAAACCCAAACAAGTGCAGAATGAGCCCAACGGTAAACAATATCACAATCAAAAGACATTTTCAAATAAGGAATGCCCCAATTGTGGTTTGTTTCACACACCCAAGCGTTGTCCCGCATTCGGCCAGGCTTGCAGAAACTGTGGAAAGCGAAACCACTGGCTGAAAAAATGCAGGTCCAAGCCAAAAACTACTAGCTCGTTAAAACAAGCACGTGAGGTTCATGCAGAGGAACACCGAGATAACCCTGAAGATTACGGTTTCGATCTTGATATAGTTGAAACCACGCGAACATTGCGCAATGCCAAAGGCATAAAATTTGTTGTCGTTAGGGTAAACATCTCTCAACACAAGGGCCTCCTTAAGGCAAAAGTTGACACTGGGGCGACAGCCAATATATTAAACTGCAGCACATATAGGGCACTCTTTGGGCCACACCAGAACCTCAAACCATCCTCAGTTCGCCTTACAGGGTATGGCAACAGAGCAATCAAAAACCTTGGCGCTGCAACCGCACATAGCATCCAGCATGGAAACCGCAAGTTATAGAATGTAATTTTTTGGGTTACTGAAACTGGCAACAATTTATTCGGCCTTGACCTATGTACAAAACTAGGCATTGTTCAGTTTTCATGCGACGAGCGTCTGGAATGCTGCGCCACGTATGATATCGAAGAAAATAATGCGCGCTGCCCTATGAAAAAAAGGGAAATTATGAAAGAAAATGAGGACATTTTCACAGGCATCGGCAAAATCGCGAAAGAATACCACATAGAGCTAACAGGCGGCGCGGCGCCTGTTATCAAGCCAGCGTGGAGAACCCCTGATGCCTTTAAACAGCCACTGCGCCAGGAGATAAACCGCTTGCTTGACTTAGGCATAATACGCGAACTACGCGAGCCAACAGAGTGGGTAAATGACATTGTACTGGTTACCAAACCAGATGGGTCACTGAGACTGTGCCTTGACCCTCGGGAGTAATATATCAAATGACCCCACTATTATGCAAAAACACTCGATGATATCTTACCAGAGTTGAGAAACAGCACATTCTTCTCGACGCTTGACTTGCGAAGCGGATATTGGAACATTCCGATAGACAAAACGTCCCAACCACTTACCACATTCAATACGATCTGTGGTCGGTTCTCATATCAGCCCAGGACATTTTCCAGCTTGATATTTACGGTATGTTTGGTAACATAAGGGATGTATTCTGTATGAAAGACGATATCCTTATCGCAGCAGAAACACACGAACAACATGACACAGCTATTCAAAATATGTTCAAAGCATGTAGACAGCACAATGTTAAGCTAAATTCGGACAAGTGCTATTTTGATCAAGCGAAAGTCAAACTGTTCGGACATATCCTAAGCGCGGAGGGAGTAGCCCCAGATCCCGCCAAGGTCTCAGCAATCAAAGAACTGAAGGCACCAACTAACAGGCAAGAGTTACAATCAGTTACAGATCCCGTACAACGACGTCCAAGGTCATGAAATATCCAACATGAAACCGTTTGTCATCGACAGTACCAAGGCAGCCACTGCTAATGATAACATATCACAAACCTTAGAAACCTATATCATTAAAGGCTGGCCCTCGGAGAAAAATCAGTGTAACGAAATAGCGCATGCCTACTGGCAACACAGACATGAGCTAGCCATACACAACTGATTGATTCTCAAAGGATCTAGGATAATAATTCCCACAACAGTAAGACCACAGAGTCTCAGCATCCTACACCAGCAATGGGATTGAGAAAACTAGACTTAGGGCCAGACAATCAGTGTACTGGCCAGGTCTTAACGCTGACATTGAACTCATGATCCAAATGTGTGTCCCATGCCAGGCACATCAAAGAAACCAATCAAAACTACCGGTTAAACCCATAGGCTACATTCAACAAGACCGATGGAAATCGTTTGAGTCGACCTGTTGGAATACGAACGCAAACAGTTTCTGCTAACCGTTGATTACTTCACAGGATTTGTGTGGACACATCACTTGCCAAATACACGGAGTGAGACTGTGGTTGACAAGCTTGATTCCATTTTCACAGACTTCGGCCGACCTACCAAGCTGATCTCAGACAACGGCCCCCGAGATAAACCATGAAACAAGTGCTCCACACCACCAACAAGCTAATGGACGAGCAGAAAGGAACATACAAACTGTTAAGAACATGATTAAAAAGACTGACAGCACCGAAACTAGTGCTTCACTCTGAAACATTCTTACATTGTTAAGGGACACACCCACATCTTCAGAGATCCCGTCCTCATACACCCTCATGTTTAAGAGGAGGGTTAAAGCCCAGTTACCAGTCGTTCACTTCTCCACTGAGGGAGAAGAGAATATTGTGGAAACAAAAAATGCCACACTTCAGGCTACGCTACTTACCAGCAGGGCCACCTCCCATTGACCCAGAAACAGAATGTTGGTTCAAAAAAGAACCCAACTCCAATTGGCAGCAGGCAAAAGTCATAGAGATGCAATCGGATAGGAAATATATACCCTGCAAAGCCATGACGGTGCACAATACCAACGTGACCGTATTCATGCCAAACCTTCCCCGAAACTGGATTCCAATGGTACTTCTGCAGGGAAACTCTCCAAACCCCATTCAAGCTTTCCACCCACAACAAAAAGCCCTAAACATCACACTTTCTGTTGGAGTAATTGAGATCGTTGGACTAATTTAGTGCTTTGCTATGACCAACATCTGAGAATAATGTGACAATCTTCAATTAAGTAAGAACAGTACTCGATGTTTATGACACTTCGTCACTCATGTATTGTTTCTCGTTGCACATTTAATTTACATTAATTATCCATGGTAAGTCATTACCTTAATGTAGCGTCGTTGTTGGTTAATAGCGCCACCAAATTTGTTCTGCTAAAGAAAAATGCTAACTTCACGATCGATTGCGATCACGCCGTAAAGTAATTGAAATTCTGCCCTAGTTGGATATAGTTGGTAAGTAAGGTTGTAAATTTAACTACTTAAGGACCCCGGGGGCATGGGGGGAGGTGTTTAAGAGTGTGAATTCATGACAGGTGTATCAACATATAATCTTAAATTGTACGGGCAATGCCAGTTACAGCTAGTGTATCCTAACTTACCTT
>KN883197.1:250691-266858 GCA_000934455.1 Apostichopus parvimensis | reverse complement strand
GTACTGTGGGTGCGTTGGCATCAGAGAAAAAGAGAGAGTTGCAACGACAACATGAGCGTAGAAAACACAGCGAGCCACGTGTTTGTACTTTTCTTGATGTCTTGAGTCTACATAAAAGGTTTACAACTGCAACGGTGCAGGTATGGCTAAGTCAGGACCAAAGCCGGTTGAAGATAGCGGCGTGAGTGACGTTACAACGTTGAAGAGATCCTGTAGTGAATATGTGGATCTATTAGCCAGGTATTACAAGGAGCTGGAGGCGCTTTTAACAGACCCCGTGCATTATGAACTGGCCTCTAAGAAATACGCTGAGCTGAATAATATATTTCAGTTTTACGTGACAAGGTATAATGAGTACGCCAGTAAGCTGGAAGAGAAGGAGGCCGACGTAGCCTCTGAGCAGTTTAAAGTTAACCGTGTAAACAAGGTCGCGTTTGACAAACGAATAACGGAATGGTTCCAGGAAGTCCAGAAGGTCCCAGACAAGGATGATAGGCCAACGAGATGTGACACAGAAGTAGAATCCGTTAGAAGCTATCGGTCAAAGGGTAGTGCGCTAAGCGACACTTCATCAATCAGACTGAAAAAGGCTAAGGCAAAGAAGGCATTGGCAGATATTAAGAGGCAGCAGTTGATTAAAATGCAGAAGTTGAGAGAACAGCAATTTCAGTTAGAACAGAAACTTGCTCGGGCTGAAGTAGAGAACGACATTGCTAGTGCTGAAGCCGAACTACACATATGGCAAGAAGAAAAACGTACTGATGATGGCCAAGGTGAAGAACCTAAAGGAACCCAGGATGCTGGGAAGGTTGGTGACAAGCCTAGGGAAGTTAAAGGTTCATGTGTTACACTAAATCCTAATGCACCAGAATTCATAAATAATGTAGAGACTGGTTATGATTCTACGGGCAAGGGAAATTTGTCAAATTATTATATTCTGTCACAGTTTATGCAGGCCATTAATTTGTCTGTACACATGCCCAAACCAGAGTTAGAGGTGCTTACTGGTAATCCAGTAGAACACTGGAGCTTTATCAATAATTTTGAGGCAATCATAGCCAACAAGGTGAGTGATGACAGAGCTAAATTAACTTACTTGTTGCAGTTCTGTGAGAATGAGGTAAAGGACAGCATAAGTTGCTGTGTGCTCATGGAGCCTACAGAAAGCTACCAGCGTACCAGGGACATTTTAGCAAAACAGTATGGGCAACCGCATGTGGTCGCACATGCTCTGATTGAACAAGTGTTAAATAGAGCCCAGATTAAGCCTAACGATGCCAAAGAGTTGTCTGACCTTGCAAGAAGTATGAGAAAATGTGAGATAACGTTGAGTCAAAAAGGGTACTTGGCAGACCTTCATTCTAGTGACACCTTGCTGAAGGTTCAAAAATTGTTGCCCATGTACATGCAATCAGATTGGGCGAAAAGAGCACAGTCTAACATGCTAAGGGGCATTGTTCCTAATTTCAGGCATATCACAGAGTTTGTGGAAGAGTATGTGCAGGCAGCAAACAGTATCTATGGGAGAAATATGGGCATTCAAGTAAAGGAAACTAAGCAACTTTCAAGGGGAGTAAAGTACCCCATGAACGATGGGAAAAGGTTTACTACATTAACCACGCAGAGTTCCCAAAGGGAAACCTATGTAAACAAGGTAGCATGTAAATGTCCATGTTGTTCTCAGAGGCATAACCTTGATGTATGTAAAGATTTTCAGAGCAAGTCACAAAGAGATAGGTTTAAGTTGACTCGTAAACTGAGGTTATGTGATAATTGCTTTAAGCCTAGACATATCGCAAGTGATTGCAGGTTACAACCTGGATGCCAGGTGGAAGGATGCAATAGGAGACACCATACTCTTTTGCATATCTACCCTACTGAACGTAACAGCGAGGGTGCCCAGGCAGCTTCCGGGGAGGTGGACAAATCAAATGAGAGAACTCAAGGAGTTAGTCTCTCGACAGTAAAGTCTCCAAGAGTATGTCTCAGAGTATTGCCTGTTAAAGTAAGAGGTAATGGTAGAGAAGTTACTACCCTCGCATTACTCGATCAGGGCAGTGATACATCTCTTTGTGAAAATGAGCTAGTCAGAGAACTAGGAATAGTGGGAGAAAGTGCAGTATATGAACTAAGTACTGTTAATTCCCCTGCCACTGTGACAAAGGGTGTAGAAATGGGTCTTGAGGTTGCAGGCCTGGAAGGCAACGAGAATATTGAGTTGCTACATGTATGGTCAGTCGAAAGTCTCCCCGTAACAAAGCGTAGTATTCCTACCCAAGACCAGGTAAACAAATGGCCACACTTAAGGGACATAGAGTTCCAGACAATGGATAGGGAGAAGGTACAACTTCTTATAGGGAGTGATACCCCTGAGGCATTTTGGGTCCTCGAAGAGAGAAGGGGAAAAAGAAAGGAACCGTACGCAGTGAGAACACCTTTAGGTTGGACGGTCCTGGGCCCCCTAGCTGGTTCATGTGGGTCACCCAGGTCGTTTTTAGTGAATCATGTTGCCCATGAAAGGCTCGAAAACAGGTAAAGCGCTTCTGGGAGCTGGACCATGGGCTTGGGGGATCTGCAGATGAAAAGGTATGCGACTCTATTAATGATCAAAGGGCTCGCAAGATCATGGAAGACAGCGTCGTTCTCAAAAGCGGGCACTATCAGATGAGGTTTCCATGGCGCCATTATCCACCTTCCTTGCCAAATAATAGGACAATGGTTGAGTCAAGACTTGGGAGCTTCAGGAAGCGGCTCCTCAAAGATGAGGGTCTCCATCAGCGGTATAAGGCTGTGATGGAAGACTATCTGAGAAGGGGATATGCACGCAAGGTAGACGTGAGCGGAGATGTCCGTAAGCGAGGCGAGATCTGGTACCTTCCACATCATCCTGTGATTAATCCCAATAAGCCAAAGAAATTGCGAACCGTTTTTGACTGTGCGGCGCAATACCAACGATTATCCCTGAACAGTCAGCTCATGCAGGGGCCAGACAATACCAATAGCTTGATTGGGGTGTTAACTCGATTCCGAGAAGAGAAGATTGCCATAGCAGCGGATATCGAGGGAATGTTTAACCAGGTCAGAGTGGCACCAAGGGATCTTGATGCTCTACGGTTCTTATATTGGGATGAAGGCGACCTCACAACGTCACCACAAGAATTTCAAATGTGTGTACACCTTTTTGGTGCTACATGATCGCCGAGCTGCGCGGGATTTGCATTGCGCAGAACTGCAGATGACAATCAAGACAGCTTTGATGAGGAAGTTAGGCAAACAGTGTATGACAACTTCTATGTTGACGACTGCTTAAGGTCAGTACGAACAACGGAAGATAGAAGGAGATTAATCCCTCAACTGCGAGATATGTTGAGCTTAGGTAGATTTCGTCTTACCAAATGGGTAAGCAATGATAGAGAAGTATTATCGATAGTCCCTCCCACTGAAAGAGCGTCATCGGTGGTAGACTTGGACTTTACTCATCTGCCACTAGAAAGAACACTAGGGGTACTGTGGGACATAGAGTCTGATCGATTAAAGTTTAAGGTTGTCGTCAAAGACGTCCCTCACACTCGAAGAGCTATTCTGTGAGCAACAAGCTCACTTTATGACCCCTTGGGACTTGTTGCCCCATTTACCCTGGAAGGGAAGGTTCTGCTACAAGACCTATGTGCGCAAGGCCTGAGTTGGGATGAACCAGTGAAGGATGAAGAACTTCGACGTTGGCAGAACTGGTTAGAGGAACTACCAGATTTAGAGTCTGCTGAGATCAGTAGGTGCATCACACCACCATACTTCGACGATGTGAGTTACGATGTTCACATATTCGGAGATGCATCAGAAAGAGGCTATGCCGTCAGTGCCTATGTGAGGACAAAGGATTCCGGAGGGAAGGTTCATTGTACACTGTTGATGGGCAAGGCCAGAGTATGTCCCATTAAGAAAGTAACCGTGCCAAGATTAGAATTAACAGCAGTGACTTTGGCTGTCAAGGTCGGCAAGGTTCTGCAGTCGGAATTGAGCATCCCACTGAAGAGTAAACCTTACTGGACGGACTCCACAACAGTCCTGTTGTATGTCCGCAATGAGGGTCGCAGGTTTAAGACATTTGTCGCAAACAGAGTGGCTGCCATCCGAGAAGCTAGTACCGTAGACCAGTGGAGGTATGTCGACACTCATCAGAACCCAGCTGACGATGGTTCGCGCGGACTACATGCTAGAGACCTTACAAGTACATGCAGGTGGCTGAATGAGCCTGCATTTCTGTGGGATGCCGAGGAGAATTGGCCAGAGATTCCTTCTGGGATAGCAAACCTAGAGGGGAGGGAATTACCTGAGGATATCCAGGATGAATGTAAGGTGAAGAAGCAAATTTACCTTAACACGACCAATGGTGTGGTTGCCAGATTGCTGGAGAAATACTCATCATGGACTCGGTTGAAAAGAGGGGTTGCTTGGATCCTTCGGTATAAGGAATACCTTGTAGCACGATACAGGGGTAAACAACCGTATAAGGAGAAGGTCTTGTCCTTGCAGGAACTGAAAGAAGCTGAATTAGCCGTAATGAAGTACGTCCAACAGAAAGCCTTTCATGAAGAATTACCATCTTCTCAGGCAGAAGAAGGACAGTATGTTGTGGAGTAACAATGCCTTCAACAAGATTAACCCAATATTACATGACGGGGTCCTACGGGTTGGTGGGAGGTTGAGAAATGCTCCTGTTGCATATGACGAAATGCATCCGATCATACTACCATCCAATGACCGAGTGACATCTCTGATCATTATCCATCCCCATCTCCTTGTAGGTCACTCAGGGTCGGGCATGACCTGGAGCTCCCTCAGAAACAACTTCTGGATACTGAAGGGAGGAGCATCAGTAAGGAAGGTAATTGGAAAATGCTTCGACTGCAAGCGGAAAAATGACCCACGCGGTTCCCAGTTTATGTCAGAGTTGCCATCAGTCAGAGTGACAACGGAAACCCACCATTTACCATTGTAGGTGTTGACTACTTCGGGCCGCTGTGGGTGAAGCAGGGTCGAAGCCAAGTTAAGAGATGGGGATGCGTTTTGACTGGCATGACCATGCGAGCAGTTCACATAGAGTTGGCTGATAACCTGGATACCGACTCCTTCTTGAATGCTTTGAGAAGATTTATAAGCAGGCGCGGGCCTCCAGCGAAAATTCTGAGTGACAACGGCAGCAACTTTTAGGGATGAGAAAGAGAACTGCGATAAGCGGTGCAGTCACTGAACAACGCAAGAACGGGAAATTTCCTGCTAAATTAAAATTAAAAATAGGGAAATTTAGTGCCAATTTAATCCTCCAGCAGCAAGCCATATGGGTGGCATATGGGAAAGAATCATCAGGTCCGTGAAACGCATTCTGAAGGCGTTAGTGAAGGAGCAGCTCATCAATCAGGAGGTATTGACCACATTGCTGACCGACGTAGAGGCAATCCTCAATGCCAGGCCACTAACACAGATCAGTTTGGATCCAAGAGATAACCAAACATTGACGCCGAACCTATGCTCCTCTTGAAAGGAAATCCAAATATTGCTCCAGGAGAGTTTGTTAAGAACGATGGATATGGACGTCGCCGATGGCGCCAGTGTCAGTACTTGGCGAATCAGTTCTGGAGGCGCTGGATAAGGGAATACCTGCCATTGTTGCACACGCGTCAGAAGTGGAACAAGGAAAGAGAAGCCTCAGAGTCGGCGACCTGGTTCTCATGGTTAATGACAGCCTACCCAGGGGGAAGTGGTCCGTTGGAAGGGTGGAACAGGTGTTCCCAGATAGGTTCGGTCGGGTGAGGCAGGTAGAAGTAAGAGTGGGTTCTCAATATTACAAGCGCCCAATTGTAAAACTGTGCCTATTGGAGGAGGCTGATAGCGAGTAATTGACTGCACGTTAAGTTATCGGTCTTGTTAGTTTATGTTAAGCAAAGACATTTATTCAAGTGTTATCAGTCATTATGTTTCTGCATATAGTTGCAGTATGTTAAATGTTTACATCCATTTCAGTTCTTGTATGTTCAGTTAATGCCTTATATCTGTAAGTAATCTATTAATTGTGTTTCGTTCTTTGGGAGCAGTGTTGACAACGGCGCAAGAAATTAAAGGGAATGAGTAACCCCAAGTTAGCTCATTGGGGCTGGGAATGTAGCGTCGTTGTTGGTTAATAGCGCCACGAAATTTGTTCTGCTAAAGAAAAATGCTAACATCACGATCGATTGCGATCACGCCGTAAAGTAATTGAAATTCTGCCCTAGTTGGATATAGTTGGTAAGTAAGGTTGTAAATTTAACTACTTAAGGGCCCCGGGGGCATGGGGGAGGTGTTTTAGAGTGTGAATTCATGACAGGTGTATCAACATATAATCTTAAATTGTACGGGCAATGCCAGTTACAGCTAGTGTATCCTAACTTACCTTGTGTGTATTCTTTTCACTTAGCCTCGTGTACGCATGGCACACTTACGGGTGTTAGGGTAACGTTATATCTGTTTTGTTTTCCTTAGTAAACCTCTCGACCAGTTGAAGTAGATTCCAACCATACGTTGGATATCTATCATATGTACTGTGGGTGCGTTGGCATCAGAGAAAAAGAGAGAGTTGCAACGACAACATGAGCGTAGAAAACACAGCGAGCCACGTGTTTGTACTTTTCTTTATGTCTTGAGTCTACACTTAATCTTGTATTTATGATCCATTTGTTTTGTCTGCGCCGGGTCAATTGTTGTTTGTTTAGCTTTCAAATACACCGCAGCAACATGAACCTGTGTTTTGGTTGTACACAACATGGTTCCTTAGAGCTCCAGAGGGTTTTAACCCTGCACTGCTTACATATGTGAAAGCATTGGTGGAATGAGAGGCATGTCGGAATGAAAGCTATTTTGTTTTTGGACGGCTTCGTTATTGTCATGGTATATTGGGCCTCTGTACAGTCATTTCATCGAGATTACGCGTGTCGGTAAAACTGGAACGACTGGGTAAGTCTTTACAATTTCAAGTATGTCGCTTCACAGGTCTTCCAGTTCAGTTGTTAATATTGTTTATTTTCTTCTTACTTAATTGTGATAGTAGCTGGTTAAATTTATTTTTATAAATGAAACTTCATCTCTTGAATTAGCATGCCGTAACCTTATTTTAAAGTAACAACAACACAAGCAAAAACTATAAATAGCAAACATCTGAACAACTTCATATAACAAATGCAGTGTGTACTACCTACTCTGTAACAGGTGCAATCTAAAACTTCATCCTCTTTTCAACTTACGAACTAAAGCTGGACAAACATTGCTGTGACAGAAATGGTTGACACAGGTAAAGTTGCAGATCCAATTATAAGGACGTGGAAACGGCTATCTAGATGAATTACCAAATGCAACCGTAGTATGGAGTCTTCCTTTACAAACGTAAGCAAACAATACTACGGATACGTCTCTTGTAATGCAATATTTTAGACTTTCATATTTAGTTGGATAGGAAACATGCCAAAAAGATGAATATAAGGTTAAATCAATCGGGAATGACGACTACTGCATCGGCTACCGTGTTCAAGTTCAGTCAGGTTTTAACGACCTACAACAAAAGCATCTTTCTTTTTAAAGTTATGAAACACTGGGCATGCTCTGTAAATTATAAGCAGGATTTGATATTATTGAGATCGTACGAATGAGACATTGTTATTCTCGGCATCAACTAATTGCTATGAACCTTGCATATCTTCTTCGTGCGATATCCTTGTCACCAATTTGGTTTCACTGCGCGTTGTGTACTATGAAGTGTACTGGTATATCTGTTGACTTTATATCTGTATCGTAATGGTCCCTTTGTAACGCTTGTGTATAAATATTATCATGATGTTTTAAGTTGTAGATAGTGCAATACACTTATGGACTGCGCATACAACACCAATAAGCTTTCTCAAATGAAATACTTCTTTGAAGTTCATTGATTATGCACTGATTTTCACTACAGCTGCAGTAAATTATGTCATTTGTCATGGACAAGAGTACAATTTTTTTCATGATTTCGGAAGGTGTAGTCGAAAATCTAGCGTGACTCTATCGATAGCAGTTATTATTGCCCGTGCAAGCAAACCCCTGTCAAAGTGTCCTGGTGTTAAACTTTTACCCAGAAAATCAAGCACTTTCATAATCGTGCGGCTTATGCCGAGAACCTGAAATGGTTTGTTTTCTAATCCCAATCACCACATGATGGTATTGGTGATCGCGTTGATTGTGCATGGTCGAGGTCATAAAGGTGACGATGATGAGATAAACTAAGCGTAACCTAATGACCCATCTCAGTGAAGTACACACGATTGTCACATACTATAGCATACTGCTATTGCTCCAATGGTACGCACTAAGTCTTCACGTTACAAACTTTCTTGTAGTCTCCAATGCCAGTGCCAATTCAAGAGATGCGCAAGCTAAACTCTGCAGATGAGAAGAAAGAAGGTGGAGTAATTTATGTCGTCATTCTCTTTCGTTATTAATTAATTGATTGGTTTTGCTTATTTTGACATGTCGCTGGTAATTATCTAATCATCTTTATAAGTTTAGCATAAAGACGTTTCGTAGTTTAGCGTACTAATTTCATCGTAAAGTGGTAACTCGTCTGACCCTTATTGTCGTCTTTTCTATTTTAATCTCAAAGATCGGGCTATACATTTACATAAACAGCAGTATCCAATGCATGAAGGAAAAAAAGCCAAACAAATGCACCATCGAATACATTCCTACTTGTATACATATTTTGTTTTATAAATTCCTACTTGAATACATCATGCTTTATACATTCATTCGTCTATGCATATGAACGCTTTATCATTTCTAGGTTTTATGCATTTCTGTCTACAATTTGTTGCTTATTATATATTCCTGCGTATAAATTTTCCATCTTATAAATATTCATGGCATTGAAATTTCATGCACCTTTAAATTCCTGCTTGTACAAACTGATATTTCAGCGTTTCGGAGAGAGAATGTTCAACTAATTTTACTACTTTAGTATTATCAAATGAAACGTTGTTTATGCAGGTTTTATGATAGTAGTTATTGATTAGTTGTGAACATGGCATTTGTATAGTTGACATTATGTTTACTAGAGAAAGAGATCCTTACCGCTACAGAGCCCCATGCTCCGGCGAATTTACCGCTCTTCTGACAATTTCCACCAAAAGCAAATAGTGGTAGATTGATTGTAGTTATCCCGATCATAATGTGACGTATAGAAATAACTTAGATGAATTTCCTCACAGGTATGATGGTATTCTAGATTAAGAAAAAGTTTACTTTTTGTTGTACTGTCGGTCGGTCATCCGGAGTTCTTCGTCACCCGGTTCAATTGCAACCAATGGAATGGAAGCAAATACGACTTGTAAACAAATATTTAACGTTGACTTACATTATTTTCACTTCATATTACCAATCACTCAGATTTTCCAACTATAAAGAATGCATACGCTTTCAGAACCCATAAAGGGATGGGTAAACCTTTTACCCATGCAGAGAGTGCTAGTCGTTGAAATGCAAATACACGAAGTGAAGTTTGTGCGACCCACAGAAAGGAGGCAGTTATCGGACAAATTGCGGTAGGGTCTGTAGGTACTGTAGGAGGAATACCATATATATGTTAATGTTGTGCAGAGATGTATGTAGTTAGAGATAACCAACTGATTGGTATGATGAGCTCGGTAGTGTCTTGTTGAACTGAAGTACAAGTTTTAAACAGTGTTAATCTTTGTCTAGCAGGGTTCCTACACTAGTATCTGAAATTATATTCCTTGAATTTTGCAAGAACAATTTGATAAGTTTTATCTTTTCCATAAAGCTTGTGTACTTTTTATGAGCAAAAGAACCCAGGTAGAAACAACTACAGAAATAATTAATTTTCCATGGTTTCGGCACGCATGTTTACGTTTCTTTCATGACCTTTCAGTTATTGAAATCGATTTTTAACATTTCAAGTGCTTTTCCAGGTTTTCATAACTGTGTCGAACACTGATAAAGTAATACAAAATTGTCCACGGTTTATTTATTTTAAACAGGTAATTTCTTTAGACAACCAATAACCGAAAACTTTTGCAGAAAGAAAATTTTGTCTCCTTTCAATGGAGGAATATGTGTTGGTTGGGGTTGTTAATATGGTGGCAACTGGGCTTTAGAACGTTGTTTAAGGTATAGCATGAGACTAACCCACACGAAAGAACGCGTCAGAGGCAGATGGTTAATGCAAGTGAAGCGATTCGGATTTGTGACCTGTGAAAAATTAGCTGTTTAATTCTCACTGCTCTCTAGTCTAATAATTTTGTTCATTGAATACATTATACAGGATCTCATAAAAAACACAATGAACATAAGCTTAGCGTTGGTTAGAAAAACACCTCTCTTCCTTACGAAAAATCCCTATCATTGGCGATACATGCAGAGAACATGATCGCAGTTCCAAAAAAAAAAAGATCGCCCCTAATAGGCGACGAAAGGCGTCATGTAGTAGGCTATCTATATTGCAAGAAAAACTGTCGAGTGCAGCACCCGATTTTAATATATTGGTTTAGTCTCTTATGTAGAAAGTATCCTTACCTTATGCGACATTTCAAACCACTTGACAGTCTCACTGTATCTATTTCACGTGTATCTCAGCCACTGTTGTGTATTTCAGTTGTTGGCCTACATGAATGAGCATTGGTACACTGTAAAAAAAATACCGTAAATTTTACGGTAAAAAGACTGGCAGCAATTCTGCCAACAAATGCCTGTTAAATTTACGGTAATTATTTCAATCACTGTAAAATTGTTTACAGTTTTTAACCGTAAAAGTTACATTTTACCATAAAATTATTGACAGTTTACTGTTTATTATTTACAGTGTACTGTAAAAATTTTTACGATATTCGAAATGAACCCGTAAATGTAACAGGCATTTGTTGGCAGAATTGCTGCCAGTCTTTTTACTGTAAAATGTACCATAACTGTTTTTACTGTAAACTGATGGTTCAAATGAGTACATTACCATAATTTTTGTGTTTATTTGAACAATTGAGTTTATTTGAACAATTGAGTTTATTTGAACAATACACTGAGGCATTCTGACATGTCACTGTACAAATACACCATTCTCTACAGTACATTTACCAAAGCATCAATAGTGAAAAAAGGATCAAACTTTTAGCAGCAGATTGAAGCAAAAAGGGGGCAATAGAACAGTAAAACATTTTGACATCCAAATGAATGAAGTTCAAACACGAAACCACAAATTTTTAAAGTAATTGGAAATTAAAGTTCATTGCTTAGAAGCTGTGGTGTGTTATAATCCTGCACTGCATTGATGAGATGGAGGACTTTTGGATTAATAGGATGCCTTCTACTCTTCGCTGCTTGCGCCTTGTGGCCTCTGTCTGGGTTCATGGTGAACAGACATCTGAAAGTAACAGTAAAAGGTAACAGTAATAAAGTACTTAAAAACTAAGAAACTGATTCAAGCTGTGCAAACTTCTATTGGCTTTGAATGGTTCCAACTTCTAATTCCCTGTATAAACTCCCGACTCACTTCTAGAAGCAAAGAGAGCAGTGCACTGGTGAAGAGATGAAACAAAAGCTTACACACCTAACACAATGTTTCATAAGGTCAAAAAGTTTTGTCTAAGAAACTCCAGGAGACCTATGAAATTTGCTGCATAGCTCTATGCAATCAACCAATAGTTGACCTAATTTTGAAGGTTACCAACCAGAATGCCAATTGGTTAAATGATTCCCTTGCCAGAATGTGAAGCAGCATTTACTTTGGAAACCAGATTTTGCGATTTTCACCATTTGATCTTTGTCTCCAGAACAACAACATGGATCATCTTCTCACCTAGGGCAATCTAAATACTATCTAGTTGACATATTCGACACACTTCCATTTCTTGAGCTGTCCTGACTAAGAGGTTTTTAGACTTTGACCTCTGCTGACCTCAAATGTTGATTGACCTCAATGATGTAAGGTAGGGATCATTTTCTCACCAATGACAATCTACATTACACTTTTGTTTAACCAAGGTGTACTTCTAAAGATATATTTACAAGGTTTTCAAGACTGACCTCAAATGACATTTAACCTTAACGAAAAACAAGAGGGATCATTTATTCTTCAAGTGCAACCTACATACCATGTGGGAAGTTTAACCAACTTTTAATTCTGAATATACAGTGTTTACAACTTTTGCAGACTTTGATCTCTTTAGATCTCAAATGACCTTTGACCTCCATGAAAAAGAATAGGATCATCTACTTAGTACCAAGAGCAACCTAGAAACAAAATTAAACCAACTTTCTGTTTTTTAGATATCCTGTTTACAAGATTTTCAGACTCCTGTTGACCTCGAATGACCTTTGACCTTCATGAACCAGAATGCAAAGCTGCATTGTGGTTTTGATGATGTTACATACATAATCTTATATGAATGTGACATACTGTAGGTATAGCCTGGATGAACTTCAATCTAAATAGTACAGCAAAAGGCATTGAGATGTGAGAAACAATATTGGAAATGGCAGCTGATGACGGAAATGGACACTTATAGTGTTCTTGTACTCAGCATGGTACATCAGCATAAATATATTGTGTGTACACATTTTCAAAGTTTGACCCCTGTTGACCTCAACTTACTGTTGATCTCTACCAGAGACAACATGGTTCTTAGGCTACTCAATGTGGTACACCTACATACCAAATATGAGATCAATCAAAACTACGCTTCTTGAGATATGTTTGCAAGGTTTCCACAATTTGACCCCTTGAAACCCCAAATGACCTTTGACCTCCACCAAAAGTAATAGGCTTCTTGTACTTAATGTGGTCCACCTACACACCAAATATGAGATATGCTTTCTTTTTGTGATATCGTGTTTACAAGCTGGGCGTCACAAATGCACTTACACATGCGCACACACACACACACATACGCCATCATGAATGCAAAGGTTACGATTATAATTGAAACCAAAAAGAATAGGGTTCTTGTACTCATTAAGAGCAATGCACATATAGTGCCACATTAGAATTTCAAGCAATGTTTACTTTTTGAGTTATCATGTTTACAAGGAGGTGTCACATACACATGAACACACCATCACATAGATTCCTTTGGCTTTTAGGAAGAAATGAAAAGTGCAGAAATTAGGTGCAAGTGTAGAAAAAAAGTGGGTCAAAATCCAAAAACAAGAAAATTTGCTACCCTTAGCTTTCTCTCTCATACGAAAAGTGTAGCACATGCAGGCTTTTTTGCCACTGTTTGAGCCAAATTAATGCTCTTTTGGTATTAATTCAAGAAAAGTGGGAATCAGGTTTTAGACTTTTAGTGAGTAGATTTTATAGGCACTTGCATTTTTAGCTTGATTTGTAGTCATGTAAACATGGTTCAATGCCTTTTATAATTGGTCGTTTTAAAATTTTCATTCATGCAGCTTTCCTGGGTGATGCCTGTAGAGGCTCTTCAAACAAGTTTGTCAAACTTGTTTGATTTTGAGATACTGTGCTTTAAATTTGTCACATTTTGATATCTTTTGACATCTACCAAGAACATAGGCCTATAGAACTTAAAGCGGTACATCCACATACTGTAGCAGATTAAAATCCTACTGACCACAAGTACTTAATGTCATTCATCCACATACCACATTTGATAATGTCTAAGCTACCCATCATGAGACAGTCTTATAATAATCTGAACATGGACATATACTTCAAAAGGGAAAAAGAATACCTCTGTATGAAGTCCATTGTTGCAGCCGTTCCTGCACTATACTGTATTCCAAAAATGTAAAATGATGCAAACAACATTGCAAGTCCACCGATGAAACTAGCACAGTAGCTCACCACCTGCCCATCAATAGCCAGCATGTATCGTTCTGCAAGGAGTACGTCTCCTAGGATAAAAAAAATGAGATTTGGCATCAGAAGTATTTAGGTCAGTTTCACAACACCAGTAAAACTCTAAGCCTTAGATATGTTCTTCTGGTATTTGAAAATGGTGAGGCCTTAGTAACCAGATTTGCATATAATAATATTTTGCAAATTAATGAGTGAAATACAAGTCATGTATTTAAAAATTGTGAAACTGTGTTTTTACATTTTGAAACATTATGGCCACTCTAGCACATGCAGCATTTTCAGGTTTACTGTACTGTCCCTTTAAGCATCAAGCAAGAAGTTCATACTTGGAGAATAAAATAGTGGACTTCTGTGGCCCTTACAGTCAAAATGAATCATTGTCACATGATGTATGAAAGTAGCATTAAACTGTTCAAAGAGCCTGTTTAGGCTAGCCAGTGGCCCAGATAAATATCTTTCCCTACACAGAAAACCTCACTCTGACTTGTCCTTTCATGGGTATTATTATACAAGGTTTCACCCATGCTAACCTTTAATGAATTTCTTGCAGGAAATCAGTCCAGCCCTCGGTAACATTCATCCTGCATTCACATTTGATACTGGCAATTAACACACCAAGTTTGAACCAAAACGCAAAACAATGTAATATGCTGAGAATTTTTCGGGCCCCTACTGAAAGAAGAATAATTTGCAATGTGTTTTTCAATGGTTAAACTAATATTATTATTATTGTAACGGCCCCCCAATAATTATAACCAATATGGAAGGGTAATAACACAGAAACATCTTAATGTGTATGTCATATAGGCATTCATCGGTTATCGGCATGTGATGTAATAACCGATGAATGCCTATATGATAGCACACTAAGATGTTGAACGAAAAATGTTGGTTATATTTTTCGGGCAAGTCGTTACAGCCCCCCAAATCAAATTAGGCTCCTACGCCTATGATTGCTTCGAAATTGTGTAAATAGTTTACTCATTATTACACAAATCTACCATGCAAACATGACCACCCCTGACCTTCTGGTTGTGGAGAAGTATTTTTTTTTAGGTTTTCAAATTTTGACCTCTGCTGACCACACAATACTTTTCACCTCCAGAACAAACAATAAGGTGCCTGTACTTATAATGGGGAAGCCACATGCCAAATATAAGATCTGCTGTAGTAACCAAGGTCGACATTGATACATACACACAAACATACACACATATGCTAAATCTGGAAAAGAGGACTTTCAGCATAAAGAATAATGTAACATAAAGCAAGTAGGTATGTACTTACCACAAGATATTAAAACAGGTGTGGAGTCTGTGGAGGGCACCAACTGAAGCTTCCCCTCAGCATCAGCCTTCGTAGCTGTAGTCTGAAAATTTGAAGTCAACACATTTACAAATCAACTCCACCATTCCTTTGACATTCAGAAGTTTAACAGCAATTAATTAAAATCAATGAGTGGGGAATTTTTCATGCAGTGTATGTCACATATGTGAAAAGAATTCTGAATGATCCTTATTATAATGAAGTGATTTAAATAGTTGCAACATGTAGGCCTATCTGGAAACCCCATTAGTCGTATCAACTATGTTGTATTCAATGCTCTTTAATATGCAAAGACAGTGGCCAGTGTGCCTATAGACACAGTAAACTGTAGTGACACCCATTGATCACACAACCTGATCACATTTTCAACATTTTGATTTTTGGAGGCATCCACATGCTAAGTATAAGATCTGTCAATGTTACCCTTCTTGTGTATGGGCCTATAACTAAAAATAATATCAACCAAGTACTTTCTATGACATTTATGTACCAAGTATGATGGTGATATATCATGTCTACAAGGTTTTCAGAATGTGACTTCAGCTGACCTCTTATTACCTTTGACCTCCACCACAAACAATTGAAGACAAGTACTAAGGGGGATGCACATACCAAAATTGACACTCACTGAAGCTTTACACTTGAGTTAGTTCATTTTAAAGGTTTTCAGGATTCCTTTTTTGACCTTTTACCTCTCCAAACAACAAAACTAGCCCAGAATTTACTAAAGGGTATCTACCTATTAAGTTTGAAGTTCATGAAAGCTGTACAAGGTGAGATATCATGTTTAAAAGGTTTTCAGAAGTTTACATAAGTTGAACTCAAACGACCTTTGACCTCTACTAAAACCACCGAAATACCACATCGATCTTCACTCAAGCTTTTATTCCTGAGGAAGCTTATTTACATGGTTGTCATATTTAGACCACTGCGGGCCCCGAATGACCTATTACCTCCCC